>KN817616.1:118036-154991 GCA_000827495.1 Hypholoma sublateritium FD-334 SS-4 | reverse complement strand
AGAATTTTTTATATATGGGCTTCGGGCCTCAAGCCAGAGCCCACACATCACTAGTCACTTATGAGCTGACATCCTCAGTGGTGGCTGTGTACCTCAAGGTCAACTTGGCACTTGCTGACCAAGCATTGATAGCAGCTGTAAGGCTCACACTCAAGCTCTTTACCAATTCTGTTCCCAMACAATCATTATCTGCAGTACATACAGTACATGTATATCTATTGGGTGAGTCAATATGGTAATCTAATAACAGTGGCAGATATTGCATGGTCACTTACAAATTAGCATCCTGAGCAGTGGCTGTGTACCTCAAAGCCAACTTGCTGACCAAGCATTGATAGTGGCTGTAAGGCTCACACTCAAGCTCTTTACCAATTATGTTTCCAAAACAATTATTTGCATCATTGAAAGCAACTGTAAAGCTCACTCTCAAGCTCTTCACCAATTCTGTTTAGTAAACAATCATTCAGAGAACATACAGTACATGTATATCTGGTCAATATAGTGTTTTGTATACTGAACAATTGAGAGTATGATTCACTGATTGCATGCAATTCCAGTGATTTTGCCTTAATGTCTTGCACTCCTCCAGCCCTTTCTATTGTCAATATTTTAAACTAGTATATATAATATAGACAAATGACTCTGCCAAATATTATAAGTATTAAACAGAAAATGATGGAAAATTTGATGGTGTGCAAAGAAGTGATCATGTGTGAAGGTGTGGTATTACAGTCATTCACTGGTCAATGGGGCACTCAAATTAGACTCGGGTCATGGTCACTGTCTTCACTCATTTAAATTAATCTGACTGCATAGGCCTCTGTATGTGAATCATATGTTTTATACTATGTACTAAAAATGATAAAATATCAATGTTGAAAGGGCTATCACATGCTATCAGTCGGTTGAGGCAAGATCAGCTCATCCCAGTCAATGGGGCACCTGTCACGTTGCCCATTTGGGAAATTTCCGGCCTAGTCACCATCTCCGCCATCACTGTTCCTCGTCTCTTCGTCGTTCCCTTCATTGTCGTCCTCATCGATGTCCTCCTCCCCGCCACTTTCCTCCATAAAATCAGCTACCTTATATCCCCTGAATATCTCCTCTGACGGTTTTGACTGCGGAATTTTGTGATATCCAAATATGGAAACTGTGACACAATGTGACATTTCTTATCTTGTCATCGAACTTGTCCAAAATACCACCGTTTGGGTCATTTCTGGTACACCTGTTCACTCAAAATATTTATTAAGTGGCTTATGATTCTTATTGAGCGAAATTAAAACATCTTCATGCAGAAAATTTGGCTTTTCTTTACAGTGGGATGAGATATTTCCCAAATGAAGTTCTTATTTTGATGGGAAAACCACTAATCCGCACTTATAGGAACATCCAAATAACTTACTGCTTATCCCTCCTGGGATATAGAAGAGATTATATATTGACATGTAATACAGAAAGGAATATAGCAATAGCTTCAAAAATGAAGTCAGAAATGGGGTATGACCCATTGAGTGGTGTAACCCATTGACCGGTGAATGACTGTATACTGTACTTGGGAAGTTGGGATATTCTGTCAGGTTGCAAAGTTGAAGTCTGACATTAGAAAGTTGAAGAATAAAATGAAAGGATATTGTGTGCCTCAAAAATATATGTACAAGTCTTGTAAAATCATGCAGATCAAATGCAGATGTCTAAATAAATTATTCTGTGTGGCCAGATAATGGATATTGTGTCTGTTGTAGTTGCATTGGCACAGAATAGATCATTATTTGCACATATAAATGGATACAATAACAAAAAAATCATCAAAAAAGACTCGTAGCCATGCCATGCAGTGGCCCACAAAGCAAGTTCCTGTGGTAAGTCCATAAGTACGGTGGTCTCCATTTTTTAGGATAAATGAAAAGTCTCGGGGAACCAACAGGAAGATAAAAGAAAGATGAGGGCAAGTTCAAGAGACTTAGACGTTGTTTTGACGCTGAACATAACTGTTTGCTACTGTTTGACGAACGGTGCCAGCATCCGCACACGTGACCGTGTTTATCACCTACTGAGTTATCCCTTACCCAATTCTAATTTCTCACCTTGTCACTCATATACTTATAATTATGACACGCTTTTGTTTGTCCTTGATTTTTCCCTCCTTTTCGAGCTCGAGGGCCAAAGCTTTCTTGGTTCTTGATTTTTTACTTACTAAAAATGAACCGTGATGGCCTGCTCTTCTTGAGTTTTACCAGTCTTTGCCGCAGCGAAGCGAGGCTGAACTTGTAAGATATTAATAAGTATTCAACCCAAATTCAACCAATTCACCACGTGATTCGTCGAAATGTTTGTACTGTTCGAACTTGGTTCGAACTTCGATTCTGGAATCTGCAGTCTGCGTCGTGCGAGTTAAGTTGACTACTTAACACCTTCAAAGACTAAGTAAGAGCCGCCCCCCCCATATTTCTATCCACTGCAAAAAGCTATCATAATGGTAAAAAAAATTACTGTCTACTCCAGTCCTGAGTCTCATACATTGTCTGCTTTGCATAGGTTTCGGACGGTGCATCCTACTTTCCAGAAGGAGTCACCGTGGATTCGACCTCCACTGTCGATAACTCATCGGTCCACCAGAAATGCCGTACCAGCATTGACCAGAATATCAATCAAGTCTACGGCTTTCCTAGACTGCTGACGGTACAACACTGCCACGGACGTGCCGAATCGTATGGCCGTTCTTTGTTGCTGGAGAAACATGGCTTCCCCCTTTGTAACCCCGCAGTGGTTGCCAAACAGGGCTCGGTATACTGGGAGAAGGGCGTAAGCATTGGAGATGTGGGGTTCATTTCTCCAGGGGGCTCATTCCGATTTTTCTTCAACATATTCCATTCCGTCAACGATCACTGCGGGCATTGGCTTATAAAAGTAACGAAAATAGTCCGAAATGTTGTATGATTTTATTACAAATTACTACAATCTGATGCTACAACTCATATGTCAATTATATGTCAAATATAATATGAAATACCACGCATCAAAAAGATCAGCGATTATATTCTAAATATAGTCGCTCAAAATGTCGGCGAAAACATGTCGATTACATTTCAAATAACATCGACATAAGCTTCTCGGTTACTATTAGTGACTCAAAAAGGGAATTTTGTTATAGCTATATAAGGTGCATTGTAGAGAGAATGAATTACACCGTGGTTGAAACAGCAAGAATAGAACAAAATAGTATGTATGGTACAACTAAAAGATATAGACGCACTAAACAGTATATGGGCCCTAAAACATGTAAATAAAATCATCCTCAGCAGCGAAGTAAAACCGACTTACACCTAAGAAAGTCATGTCCTTAGCGTCGAGATGTCGCCGGATGCCTCTACTTTTTTCAAAGCGAGTCCCGGTGAGAGCCTCTTTTGCACCGGTGTACACATGCATAAACCAGTGCTCGATATATTTTTCTACGCCGGAGTCGTCGTCGATTCGAGCAAATCCGAATATGGTATAGTGGGGTGGTTCTATTGGGCGACAACGGTTCTGCGGGCGCCTACTCGAATCATGAGGGCCTTGGCTGTGGTCAGATGTCACAAGGATCGAATGATCAGAGTAGAGCTCTACTTACTATATTACAACAAACCAAGTCCTAGAGGCCCTCGCGATGGAGTTGTCATATGCGTTTATCTTCTTACTGGTCATTTGCATCGCTTTTTTGATATTGAAAGTGGCAGTCTGACGTTTGTGGGCGTTCCTGGAGAAAGTTTCCTTGTGTAGGTATATGTTATATCTTGATTCTGCATATGCAAATGTCAGTTTTGGTGAAGAGAAAGGCAGTTCTACACTTACTACTCATTGCGAGGGATTAATCAGATGAATCAGATATTGAAGCCACTCACTGTTGTTGCAGCCAAACGAATATCAACGATGCCAATCGACGAAAGCTTATCAGCTATCAACCCTTTTTTCACCGCCCACAAGTCACAAACGACGACATTCGCACAGCAGAGCATCATACACACATCCCGCACATAGCGACGGTCCTCTTCGCGGACGCACCATGGATGATAGGCATTGCAGCATCGGTCAGAGCGCGGGAGCTCGACGGCGTACATTTGTGGAGGAAGAGAGTCCATCCTCAGTACGTACCACATCCCTTCCTTCGTCCACTGATTTCCATCACTTGGTGCCCAACTCTCTGGATCATCTCGAGCGATCGGGTGGTTGATTCTGTGGAGAGGCTTTTAGGCTGAACGTGAGGGTGGTCCAAGCTCGAGCGGGAGGAGCACCGCCTACGTGCACGAAGCTTTATCAGAGGCCGCAACGAGAGAAACGGGGCGTGGAGTTTTTTGAGTGTCTACAGGGTGGAAGGACGACGAACCCGCTACACACCAAGGTAGGCGAGAAATTCTGCGCCAATGGTGTTGTCTGAGGTCTCTGATATTTAGTACAGGTATCAAAACTCAAGGCAAACACTTCATCGGCCATGCCACGGCGCTTTCCCAAGACGACGAGTGCGTTATCTGAATATCTGAATATCTTATACCCTCCCTACTTCATCACAAAAAAAGGATAGTGGTGGTGATAAGGTGCCAGAGACGGATGCGATGGAAGAGGCTGACGCGGGCGGATAATACGTGCGCTACGCAGATACGGTGGGGGTAAATAATCTGTAAAAGATAGGACGGTCTGAGTGCAGAAAATGAAGCGTTCAATGTGTATGGAGCTGGAATAGCATATGAGAATGCGAAGAAAAAGCCAAACTCGCAAAGGCGATGGTATCGGATGCATGGTTCATTTGAGTGAGAATACCTGTCTCGTCGGACCTGAGCCATAACACTCTTGAGCACCTTATCCGCCCGGTAAATCAACAATCGACGGCTACCTTGACTCCCGAACAAATTCGCGCAATACGATCCCCCGGATATGAGGAGCGCTGGGACGAGGTAAGTTTGAGATGTGAGACGGCTTGAAACGTGAAGACAAGAAATGAATACACACCACATGGATCTACGGGATTCCAAATGCCGTATGAAGTGCATATTTCCAAGGAAGGAGTGAGATCCTAGGGCACTCGTATGAGACAATGTAAAGAGCCGCCCAGTCCCAGCCATAGTAATCACAGAGACTGATTAGACGAGCAGCGGGATAATTTTTAGTTGGCTTGAACAACGAATTGAATTTTTGTAAAAACAAATAGAGGGCAGGACTTGTTTCATTTTCGCCTTGTCAATCTCCATCCATGGACAGTGGATCTGACCGATTCCTCCCCGGAATCTTCAGGGAACATCGGCTGGAGGTCATTATTAGGCCGGTTTCTTTGTTGAATAGCAGTTGGACATACCGGGAAAGTTCGTGTATAAATTTCTACGCTGATCTAACCACGCAGTCCAGCTTTCGCGAAAAATTACATGTCCCGATGCGCCTGATGAGGTCGGTGATGCGAGTAGAAAACGAGGAGACACGGCTGTGTAGTATCACCTGCATCCTGAACGGTATCAGCTGCATTCTTGACCTCGACGGCGACTTGTACGACGGGGGAAACGGAGAACCTCATAACCCTCATGTTGTGGGGAGTTTCCAAGGTGGTGAGGGTACCGCTCTTCAACAAGAACTGGTCGAGACCGACGAGACCGACGATGTTACCGGCAGGGCAATCCTCGATAGGCCCGACGTAACGACCCATCATGAGGACAGTGCGCTGGACGGACTTGACGAAGAGACCATCCTTCTTTCCGGGGAGGTAGTTGGGTCCCTGGATGCGGATCTTGGGTCCAGACTTGACAGTTCCAGAGAAGACACGACCGAAGGCGTAGAAACGTCCCTTATCGGAGGTTGGCACCATCTTGGAGACGTAGAGGACTATGGGACCCTTAGGGTCACAGTCACGAATTCCGATGGCGGACTCGTCGTCCATGGGACCTTCGTAAAGCGTCTCGACACGGTAGCGTTGGGCGGTAGCGGGGGAAGGAAGGTTGATGACTATCATCTCCAAGAGAGAGTCATCAGCGGGCAAGAACTTGCGCATGACGACCTTGAGGAGGGCTTTGCCCTCAAGGTCACGCTCGTCCTGAGCGAGCTTGATCTCGAGCTTCTCGAGCATAGGGCCGATAGCGTCCTTCTTGAAGTTCATAACGGCATCGAAGATCTTGAAAATGGGCTCAAGAACGAAGCTGTTGAAGGCACGCTCAAGAGGCTTGCCGTCAGCGGAAGTGCCGACGGTGGTCCATTTGCGAGTAGCAGGGTTGAAGAAATTGTCACCCCAGAGTTTGGTCATCATATTTTCCTTGTCTACACCGAATTTCTTGGCGTAACGGGCGGCGAATTGACGGAGCGTGAAGCCCCATCTGTGAAGACCAGATCCAAAGGCAACGGTTCCCTGATCGGGTAGACTTGGACATCGCTGAGAGCGGCATCGCGGTAAGTGGAGATGACGACGTTGACGCTTTCGATAGTGCACTGGAATGATTGGTAGAGGGATTCCTTGTCGACTTGGAGTTCGAGAAGGGCGCGATCAACCTTGTTGATGATAACAACGGGTTTGATACGCTCAGTAAGGGCTTGACGGAGGACGGTCTCCGTTTGCACGCAAACACCCTCAATGCAATCGATAACAACGAGGGCACCATCGGTGACGCGGAGGGCAGCAGTAACTTCTAAGGAGGAATCGACGTGTCCGGGGGAGTCGATCAAATTAATCAAGAACTCGTTTCCTAATCGCATACAGATAGTGATGAGTTTTGTTCACCGATTAGGTTGAGCCCGTTAAAAAGCATGCGTACCGACGGTTTTTTGCTTGATAGCAGGGAGATCCTCCTTGTCAACCTCAAAGTACACGGAGATAGCTGTCGACTTGATGGTGATACCTCGCTCTTTCTCGTCATCTCTCGTATCGGTGAAACGCATGTCACCGGCTTTCGAACCAGCGATGATTCCAGGTTTTGACACCAACGAATAGGTGAGGGTGGACTTTCCGTGATCGACTGTGAATCAGATAAGACGTTAGACCATTTGAGGCCGAATTTTTACCGCCAATAAAATTTTACATACCATGGGCAATAGCACTCATGTTACGAATGTTAGTGGGCCTGTCCATGAGCTCACGGATCTGATCTGAACACCATTAAAAACCAAATGAATGACCATTTCTCTGCCTCAATTGCGTTCTGGCTACTGACCGACCGTCAAGTTACTAGGGAAGATCAAGGGACATCGATCAGAAAACAGGGCCGAGGAGAAAGACATGAACGCACTCACACCATGGCGTCTAATTGGCGGGGGGCACAGAGACGTAAAAAAGGAGGTTATGAAAGAGAACAATCCCGATGACGGAGATTGCTGTTGAACAGCACTGGCACTGTTGACGAGGGAAAATAAAGTTTCAAGGGGTGACAAATCCTTGTCTTATCAAGGTCAGCAGTCGTGCTAGAATTGGATAGGAGTATTGGTGAACTCACCTGTGCGGCGGCGCTTATGACTCGCCCCTGTACACATAGGACGGGAGATGTACAAGTGTTGTGCTGCCGATCCTTGCCATTTTCGCCGTCCGCCAGTGCATCGCACCTCGTGTCCATCCGACGCTGAGCTTCGTGAAAAAACGGCGTGGCTTCCGGTACAAGCGGTAGGCGGACGGGGGCTGAAAGCGCGGGGGATAAGTGGCTGGTGGATGTTGGGTGGATTGGAACGTCGTTGATGGGTGCAGCAGTTCGATGACGTCATGTACCGGCAGTTTCCGAGCCGGGACGAAGGTCGCGAGATCTACATGCAGCACCCCCTTCACATCCTCCGTGTCGTGAACCGGTAGCGTCAGCGTCCACCACCAGGCGAGGTAGATGAGCGTGGAAGGTGCACCCTTCCGCGAGCGCGCCACGGACGCCAGTGGTTAGTGAGCGTTGGGTCGCACAGTCAAACTGGGCGGCGAAGATTGAACGAGGGACAGTGCACCTTTTGCCCCTAAACGCAAGAGAAAAGGGCAATGATACTCATCGCGATCTCCCTCACCCATTTATTCTAGAACTTCACCTGTGACCTCGCACCTTGCGATCAAGCGCGTCTGCAGGAGGGGAGGAGGGGGAACATCACGACCACACGCCGTCTCGAATATCGTCGAGCGCAATGCTCGTGCGCAAGTTCGGGAACGGTCGTTGGCGGGTGGGGGGACGAGAGATGGCACCACGTCACCATTTGAGGCAAGCGGGACACAACCCTCGGGGGGTCTGCCGTCACGTCGTCATTCCCCGGAAAAGGAGACAGAAAAGAGAAAGCGGTATCCTAGAGGGAGTTCTGGATGGCACGGAGAACTGGCCGACAGTCAGCCAACAGCCTTGATCAGCCAGCCGATTGGCAATGTGCACCATTGCATTTTTTAAGTCATTTAAGTCCGATACACAGCTCGTACAGATGCATAAATTGATTTTCTGCGAAGAGGAAGAGCACAAAAGCCAAAATGAAATCATGATACAGGCATGGCAGAAACGTGCAGGCTGTGTAAACTGAAATGGGCATAGGGATATCTATATCTCAACGGATCAGGCGTAACTAGGCTTCGACATATTTGATGTAGGCAGTCGTAAATCCGACGCCGGCAATGACTGCAGCGACGATATGCTGGCCGTTGAGCGAGCGAACAATGTCGCGTGCTAAGATCGCGATTGGGTGAAGACGCGGTGCAGTGACTGCGACTGGTGCCGGTGCATCGAGGTTGGTCAAGGGGATATGTGGGGGGCAATTCAGCCAATGATGCCAGGTATCAATCTCAAAACGTCCACTTTTAACTCCGGAGAATTTCTGCAGCGATTGCGTGAGTAGGCTAAAGCGAATAAAAATATGGTTACATACGTCCACGTTGATTAAGAGAATTGGAGCAGGTCCTCCTTTGAAGGTGAAGACATACCCATCGCCTGCGATCATTCCCGCTCCCTTTTAAATGCAAGATATCAGCTAATATAAAGACAAAATAGAATTAAACTCACGTATAATGCGACTAGAATAAAGAAAATATTATTAGCGGTTATTATTTAAGATTCAACGAGATCGCGTACGAGGAGCTTCAGCGGGTTCGTCATCTGGGTCCAGCTGCGTCATTGCCACGAAAGATTGATCAGGCTTTGAGAAATTGGGAATCACTATGAGTACGGAGCTATCTTCGCAAGAAAAGACTACAGCCTTTCGATTGGAAAATACGGCCGCCGAGATAGACTTGTAGTGACCGTAGGCGCCACCAAAAGTTCGCAGAAAGCTGTGTTCTTTCATGCAATACAAATCTGCTTGACCGTCCTTTGTGATTGCTACGGAATATTGTTTGTCGGGAGAGATACAGGCAGAAGACCTATAATCCAGTGCTAGTCAACTAACGTTCTACGTAGCAATAGCGCCTTACATCATCCTTGCTGGAGATACAATGATTTGCCATTGGACTTTGTGGGGCAGCAGCGTCGACGTGGCACTGAAAATATACATAAGCAAAGATATTGAATAATTGTTCCGAAATGCTTACAAGTATCCTAGGGGATATACACCAACTACGACGTCATCGTCGATATACCACAGTGCTATATTTTCATGTCCGGTGTGCAGGCAGAGTCTCTCAGGAACAGGCTGATAGCGTTCGATGCTGTGGACATCGGCTGTTCGAATATAAATGCGTGAATAACTCGTCGCATACATAGAATACTCTTACTTGAAAATGGGTTACGAAGCGTCAAGATCGAGTGCTCGATGAAAAAAGAGACTTCAGAAGCCGTGTCGTTGACACATGCATTGGTTATGCCATGAACTGGATTATTCAAGGCAGGGGGCAGGTGCCACGTATCCATGACGTCGACTTGACCCTCGTCGATAAATGCAATGTTCTGAATAACGAAGTTATAAATCAAAAGTAGCTGGCGGGGAAGGAAGGGGTGCCATAGGATCGCCTGCAATCGTCCATAGTCTTCTCCGTCTCGCAGAGGGGCGCCAGCTACCGCCATCCACGGTACTCCCGTCAAACGAGAATAGACCTAAAATTGAGCACAATCAGTTTGTGTAGCGCGAGAATGTAAAATGAACGACTTCAAAGGCTGAGCCCCGTTCAAATATAACCGCCATATAGTCCCCCTCGGAGCTTAGGAACATCTTCAGCGGATCGTCCCCATCGCGCAAGGTATGGAACATCTGGAATGTTGGATAAACCATGAGTATGTGAGGACGACATACGCCAGTCATTCTTGGTTTAAATAATTTTCAGGTTGCTCTCACGCCAGGCACCAACTGGATTAAAGAGCCCATGGCCAAAGTTGAGTAACTGGCAATTGAACCCGAGGAAGATTGGGCATAAAACAAAAGGGTTCAAAGGAGGATCCACATGCCAATTAATCGATGCGCACGAATACAAGATTCCCACCTTCAGGAGGTCGCTGGACGCGAAAGACGAGTTGAATAGGGCCGTGTTTGCCCCGCTTATGGCACCTTATCTTCCGCGTCTGAAGCCTCATGTTTTTCTGAAATAGTTCCATCAATCGGGCCAACTAATATATCATGTCCGCCGTATTTCCCCGATCGTTTAAACAAGGATCGAGGAGACCCCACTAATTAATATAAGAGTCGGCAGCCATATGTAGGGGGCAATAAATCTTGTTGTTATTTTTATTTTTCGTCGTGAGCAAAAAATTTCACTCCAAATTCCGCATCATCGTGTATAATGCTTGTAAATCCTTGATCAGCATATTTTCAATGGAACGACGCTCGCGACAAGTTCTTTGTCGATGCAAATCGCATTGTACAATACACAATCGAGCCACGGGTCTTTACGAGGGGGAAGGACACTTGGTTTCACGAAGCACTCGCGACTCGCACGCCAGAGATGATCAGCTACGACGTAGCATGGCAAGCTCAGGTGCTACAGCTAGTCCAAGTCAAAACTGGCTGAGCATATATCGGGCGGAAGTGGAGATCCTGAGGACATTTCCAGTCACATCTCGTCGAGCTCCACTTGTCTTTCGTCGCAATCCTGCACTGTCGGGGTCCTTTGTCACGCCAACCGATCATGAAATGTTGACTTCGAACGACGGGATCCATGCCCTCACCAACGATCAGGCAAATCGAGCATACCTTGAAATCGAGACTAGGTACTGTGAACTATGCACTGTCATTCAGCAGATGGACACCACAGACGAACAAACACACCTGCTTGACTTGCTGTATTCAGAGCTTCGTCGACTTATAAGAGAGAAGCAGGTACAATGGAGCGAACAGCGTTCCGTTGTTGGTAAATCTTATGTGAATACAGGTAAGCATTAGAAGTTGAGCCAGTGAAATTACTAACGCACCATAGAGATGCACTTTGCGCCAGTACCCGGAAGTAACATACGCAAGGCCGGCTGCTTAGTATCATTGGTTCTTCAATTCATATATTTCACGCCGCGGAGGGCGCTTCGGGCACAACTTGCAGCATTAAGAAGCCTTCTCCGAGCTGCCGGGGCTTCGCAGGATATCCAGGACGAGATTCCGCGAGATGTTCGAACTGCAAGTAACATGTTCCAACTTCAAACAATCACCGATCAGTACATTGTTTGTCCCTCGTGCCATTCATTATATCCATATAATCCAGGGGATAAGCCCCACACCTCCATCGAAAACTGCACGTATCAGAGAACCCCATCGAGTATGATCTGCGAGACTGTCCTCTGGAAGACAATTGAGACCTTACCTGGAAATCCAATCCCCACTCCTTGCATGAAATACTTACATCAAGATCTAAAAGCATGGCTAGGTCGGCTCCTCTCTCGAAGAGACATGGAAAACATACTAGATAACCGAGCATATATCCCTTCCGATGATCCAAATGCTGCCATAGACGATATCTGGTTATCGAAGGCATTTCTTGATCTGAAAGATCCCTCGGGGGCCCAATTCTATCCTGGCAATAATGGGGAAGGTCGACTTGTGTTTGCGCTTGCTGTCGATGGTTTCAATCCTTTCCACAACAAAACTGCAAAGCAAAGCGTTACTTCGACTGCAATATGGCTTGTTCTTCTCAACTTACCGCCGGAATTACGATATTTGCATGAGAACCTGTATGTTGCGGGAGTGATACCTGGATATGCTGCACTCGACGAAATCAATCATTACCTCGATCTTCTCATTAACGAACTCCTTGTACTCTGGGATCCGGGGGTTTTTTTCTCGCGAACATACAACAGTACCATCGGGAGGTTATATCGTGCTATGTGCATCCCAGTTATTTGCGACATGATTGCGGCACGTCAGGTCCTTGGACAGTCCGCAGTGACATCTCACAATTGCTGCACTCTTTGTGATATTGATTACCACGACTTTGATATAACCGATGCCCGAGAGTGGCCGAAGAAGGATTGCAACCATATGAAAGAATGTGCTAGGCTCTGGAGAGACGCTACAAATGAGCAAGAGCAGGACTTTCTGTTTCAAGCATACGGCATTCGATGGTCATCCCTCCTACAGTTGCCATATTGGGATCCAACCAAATATGCAGTCGTTGAGTCAATGCATGCGGGAGATTTAGGCCTTTTAATGTATCATTGCCGCACGCTTTTTGGAATTGATGTTACAAAGCCTGGCGGTGATGGTTTTAGCTCGATTCCCTATACAGGACCATCGAAGGTTGTCACTACAAAACAGGATCTGAGGATGTTGAAGAAGTGCTCAGAAGAAGTCCATGCCGATGCAGATGATTTACTTACTCACCTTCTCAAATATGGGCGCAGGATCTTGTACACATTCTGCAGCGACAACAACATCATTGAACCAGGATTCTCCGTCATTATAGGAATGAGATATATTCTAGCGAAAAATATATTAAATTGGGTGAATGTCAATTGCTTTGTATCCGAACAAGGACTTACCCAAAACAATTGCAGAGACGTAGTGCACGCTACCACCCGCCCGAGGAAATTTTAGACGATCCTGATGATCGAGAGCCCAACGATCCGCCCGAAGATGTAGTGAATATAGCGCTGGATGAAAACACTGCTGTAACCGATACATCGCTCATCCGAGTCATCCGGGGTCTGATAACGACTGAAGAAAGAGACAGCAGTCGCAAAAAGGCATATAGTCAAGCAACGACCGAGAATCTAGCAATGCTCTGTGAGATGTTGAAGATTAACATCGCAGATATCGATATTGGTCGTCGCCGCATAGCAAAGCCCGAGCTTTTTGATAGAATCAACAAATTTGTACGTTTCAGTCCTCCTATTCTACATGCATGATCTGATTGTGATCATGATCCGACAAAGATTGATATTAGCGTTTCGAATATGAGTATGCTCAGGATGTTTCTCAGCGAACCAGACAAGGCAACACCGAGACGAATCGTGCTTGGGTCTACTGTGATGGAGCAAGTGTGGTCTGATATGACTCGCACACAGCTACCTTCTTCAATCACTGCAGCCCCGCACAATTGGGGCGCGGCCAGTAGAGGGAAACTGAGTGCGGCCCATTGGAGAGTGGTATGCACCATACACCTGCCGATTACATTAACCCGCCTCTGGGGAAAAGACGACGGCCGCTTCAAGGACATGTTAGACCATTTTATGGATCTCGTAACGTCTATCAGAGTCGCAAACATGCGCCTATCCTCGCCGAGACACGTCGAAAAGTATAACAAGCATATCCAACGCTATGTTTCCCGAATCACCACGTTATTTCCTGACAGAAGACTTGTGGCTAACCACCATGCCGCTCTTCATATCGGAGATGTTCTAGAGACATTTGGGCCTGTTCATTCTCACAGCGCACAGTTTTTCGAGCGCTATATCAATTTTTTTCATCAGATCAATACAAATCAAAAGATTGGTGCGTAGATGCTTACCTGCAGAGACGATTGCTGAGAAATATCAGGTGAGGTGGAGTCCACCTTCATGAATACATCAGCTTCCAGTGCGCATATACGAGCAATACTGGCCGACAATAACAATATTCGTCAAATAGTGTATGAAATGACTGATGTCATGGATGACATTACTTTGGAAGACGCGAGGGGATTCCGATTAGCAAGTATCTTGAACCCCAGCACACCAAACCCCACCTCTCGCTCTAAATCAGTGACTTCATTCATCGGTGAAGAATATCACCCTTTGCTTCAAGCACTCTGTGGAACAGATTCGAGGATATCCCCAGAAGCAGTTTTTTACAAAGAAATCTCGATTCGGGGTGTTTGCTACGGAATTTATAGTTCAGCCGCTCGACGGAATAGCTATATTCAATTTCAGATCCCAGACATAGGAACCGAGACCGGAAGGATTGAGAAAATATTTCGATGCAGATACTACTTAGCCGAAGAGGCACTCGAAGATGTCTTTCTAGTTATCAGGCCAGTCGTATCGATAGACTCTGAGACTGACCCCTACCAACAATATGACTTTGCTGGATTCCTGGCTCAACCCACAGGGGGGACATTGGCTGTTATCCGCATGTCTCAGGTCATCTGCCATTGCGTTATAACCAACATGATCGCAGAATACGAGGGACTAATACATGTTTTACCTGTGGACAGAGTAAGTGTTTACATAATATTATATAGTTGATTGGCACTGACCTTTTATTAGTTAATGGTCGCGTTTCGAGGCGAGGATATTGTGGAAGACAATTGACTGATTATAGGACATTTAATACAATTATGTACTGGCGTATACAATATTCACAGAAGAGATCGACTTTCTTCTTCTAAGCGACCAATCCCTCGTCGAACTTCACCGAGACCACGTGTGATGTTTCGCCACTTGCTCGCGGTACATGGCTGTCTGTTGATTGTACCATTTGAAGGAGAGGCAATCGCGTACAAATCTTCATTGATAGATGTCCAATGGCCGTAATCTAGACCCGAGTTTTCATAAATTCCAGGTAATGGGCACCAGGATTTAGAGGATATTTGAGTGCCATAGCCTAGAATATCCATGAGAAGTCACATTCACAGAATCAAAGGCCAACTCACCTGTCGAACACCGGTACAGCCCACAAAATGCTTCAATCTCAAGATCTGTAAGCTCATCATCGACAAACTCTCCCATCTCCGTTGACGACGCCACAAACATCTCGTCGGGATTGGTTGACCATCCAGATGGACCATCAATAACCTTCTGCATGCTGAGGATAGGCACCGAAACTCGCCAAATATAACCGCCTTTCATGAGGGCAGCGCGAGAGCGAGGATGACACAGGAGAGCAGCGCAGTGTTGGGTATATGCGCGGTAGTCTTCGAATGTAAATACGTAGTCCATAGCACGCCTGGGATGCACAATTTTAGGTGGCGGAAAGCGAGAGCCACGGCGAAGGGTCTCTGAATTTTGGAGTGTTCGGAATGGAATGCCCCTACTCACAAGATAGCGAGCAATTTCGTCTTCTCGCATACTTGAATCTAAACGACAGATCGTCAGGGCATGTCGAGCGGCAGTGGTGGCCAACTTCCATGGCTGGGAACTATGTTTACCGAAGTCAAACATATACACAACACCCATCTTTGACTGCAGCTTCCGGATAGCAGAGAACCTGCTACTGAAAGCAATGTATGCTCGATTTTCTCGACTGAGGTCCCACTCATCAGGCGAAATTGATGCTTTAGCGCATAGTCGGCGCAAAAAATCAAATGCTAACAGCACTCTGGGCTGTGAGAATACGTCGACTGATTTATCCCAACTTAATCCTAGCAATTTCAAGACATTCTTGCGATTATTTGGATCAACGGGGGGGCCTGAAGAAGGAGCCGGAAGTGGACAGACAAGGCCAAAAAACCTTTGGGTTATATCAATTATTTCGTCTTCAAAAATGCTATTTACGGTAGGTGTCTGCAGCCAATCTGAGTCGTGTTCATGTGGATCTCCATTCGGCGTAAGATGAGCAGACATGGGGTGGTAGGGTGCATTTGCTTCGCTAACTTCTTCACCACTAACAAAAAAGCCGATATCGTTTTCATCGTCACTGTCACTGTCACACTCGTAGTCCGATCCGAAGGCGGTACAACAGTCCCATTCATTATCAAAAGAATTGTACTGTTTCTGTTTACTCGAGTAATCCGCCAGTGTATCCTCCCTCCATTTTTTGGATATCGCCTCACGTACATAATTACCAGGACTTGTTTCAATCCAATGAAAAACTTTGGCACTTTTGACGGGCGGTTGTCTTTCCCGAGCTTCACGTCGTTCCCGGTCTTGTGGCGACTCTCGTGAAAGTTGGCGGCCATTGCGTTCGGCCCGCAAGGCAAAGAATGTTTTCCAGGGTGAGGAAGGAAGTTCTACAGGTTCCGATACGGCATGCGACTTAGTTGACGGCGCATCCATAGCGGAATCCACCGACGACGGCTGATCAGGATCAGATGCAGCATTGCTTTTCTGAGCGACCGGGGATAGGTCTTTTGTTATATTAGTTGTACCAGCTTGCAAGACAGGTCCCGATACGACATGCGACTTAGTTGACGGCGCATCAGCAGCGGAGTTCACCGACGATGGCTGATCAGATGCAGCATTGCTTTTCGGAGCGATCAGGGATGGATTTTTTGTCATAGTACTTGTACCAGCCTGCAAGATATGTACAGGTGGGGCAAGATGGGCCCACTTGCCATTGCTAGCTTGTTCTTTGCCCCATGGGTACCAGACAGGGACATGGTACGAGCAAAACCATTCAACGTCTGGTTGAAGTTCATCGCGCGGGGGCAGATGCAAGAAAATGCCCGTGCGAGCTGTTTCCTGGGAGAAAGTCCACACTACAGATCTCATAACGGAGTCAACCCATGTTTTTTCAAACCCATTCTTCAATAAATAAGTTATCCAGTCGTCTTTGGCGAGGTGAGGGTAAGGACTAAGTTCGCGTTCGACAGTTTGAGCTCGGGCGATTGTAAACGAGAAAAGTGCCATCCATACACTGAACCACTCCCGCCCTTTACTGATGGATATCAACATGTGTCGGCGATCTCTGTGTGATTTATGGTATCCAAAACCCCACGGACTTATTGGTCTGACCGCTGCAATTTGATAATACGTCTGAAGGAGGGCGGTGGCTTCTGTGAGGTTTTTGTCCAGCTCTAGCCATTCGCACATGATACCTCGGGGCATAGCGTAGCCGGTACCTTTATTATAGATATGATTGGCTCGTCTAGGAGCTGCAAGGAGGCAAGTGAACGGTGGATCTTGAAAATGTGGCTCTGTGGGAAAGAACGATATCCAACCCCAAGGTCGACACCACCATCGAGGCTGGAGATAGTCGGAAGCATCCAGGCCCCACGCGTCAAATCTACCATTGGGCAATGTGGAAACGGTTTTGGGGTGGAATATGGACCTCATGGGTTTGCCGGGATCATCGACGGGTGGAGCACTGCAGATAGTACGGTTCGAATTTGGGGAATAGAAGATATGACCATCAACGGTCTGAATCCTCCCAGATCCAGCACTCATATTCGCATCAGACCTATACATGTACAGATATGGGTCAGGCTATTTCACGCACACGGGACAAAAACACTAACATCATTTCATGTGTTGGCTCCGTAGCAGTAAATCTATTCTGGAAATTGGGAGAATCTGGATAGGGTGCCTTGATTGGTTCGAGACCAAGTCAATGCGATAGTCGGTAGAAATTAAAGGGCGCCTTGATTGGTTCGAGACCAAGTCAATGCTCGCAATACGCGTAATGGCAAGAGGGTGAGTTAGCAGTCGCACGTATCGGTACTTCTCAGAAAGATTAAATTCACGTGACTTTCACACGGCCCGGTAAATTTCGGGCAGATCTCCGTTTATGCCCAACTAACTCATGCCAGCAGCCAGGCAAACTTGAGCCAAATCCTTACTCTGTCCCCAGCGTGTCTTGGTATCGAACCAGACTATGCTACGCGATGCTGCTCTTCATGTTTAGCTTGGTATCGAACCAACTAAACTCCAGCCTGGTCAGGGGGTTAGCAAGCAGTACACCGATTACTACGAGGCGGTTTCAACTTTATGGGCCCTGGAAGCTTCGAAGTATCTAGGGTGTCTCTGCCCCGTCTTCGGCCTTTACTCGATCGCACATGTACATGCCGATTATCAAGTCGCACTCGATGCAGGAGCGAGATCTCGATTATTTCGCCGCCAAAGACCAATAACTCTCGATGGGTATGCGGTCTCAGTTAGTGAAGTCGGTGTTCCTACCTGCGGCGCTGGAAATCTATGCCTTCCATATTTCGCTTGGGATAGAGAGGACTTAATCACAACGAGGCGTAGATAACACTGTGTCTATGTATCAATGTCTGACCCTCGCTCCATCACACAAAGATCCCTTTCAAATGTCAGTCCGAAAAGGCGAAGTGTGAATCACAACGAGGCAAAGCTCCTTCCATGGACCAGCATTATTCGCCGCGATAAACGTACGTGGTCAACTCGCATGCGTAGACTTTCGAAACACACTGAAGAAATACACGCAGATGCCTTGTACAGGTTCAGCCCGCTCCGCCAATGGGGCACTCAGTATTGTAGATGCCCAAGTGAATACACGTATGTTATGTATTATAACGCGTTAAGTGCAATACTAATTCCATTATCAATGTTAGCTCCTCCTACCACTCGGTACTACTCCCTGAGTTCTCGTTCTTCGCAATCAATTTTATCTGGGAGTTCTGCATTTCGTCAAATCGTCCTCGATGGCCAGCAGGAATTTCAGTTTTATTCTACGCTATCTAATCTACTTCAGGCCTCTCCACATCAAATTAGCCTCCAGAATCAACAGCAATCGCGGTCCTGGTTCGACGAGCAGTTTGGTATTAGGCGAGAAACCAATGACGCCCATCCGTCAATTGCAGGTATGCCTAAAAGTTGATCAGAAACGACGTACTAACGGTCTTCGAAAAGCGTCATCAATAAAGCAGTCGCAAAATGGTATTTTGCAAAGTGTCCGGCCTTCTAGTTCAGAATCGCACCGTCGCAGTCATCTTTCAGGGGAAAAGCCGCCGCGTCAATCATTGTTCCTACCTTCCGACTCTCTGTCACCTAGGCAGTCATCCCCTCTTGCTGTCTCGCAACTACCCGAGTCTTCCAGTCTCGCATACCGTCCTATAACCCATTCGCCCACTGCATTGGAAACCCCACATTTACACCGGCCCTCGTTTTCTGTCAGGCAGCTGGATCTGTCGCCTCCAACTGTGGAGCGAGAGGCTGGGGAGGAATATGTCACCGAGGAAATCGCTGGCGACAAAGACCCTCGCGATGAAGAATCTAGCGAGGAAATTTACGATAGATTCGGAGGCAGCGCAGACGAAGCTGACGCTGATGTGGAGGACGCTGAAAGCAGCGATCAAGGAAACAGAATGAACCGTCGTCGTCATCATCCAAGGCGCAAGTCCCACAGTGAAGTAAGTCTTTCTTCCTTTCTTTGTCCAGGTTTTGATTGTCGATAGATTTTAGAAAACATGCACCATGCTATACAAGCATTAGACGAGAGAGTGACCCAAATGACAGCCATGGTGTCTGATTCTCTTTCGACTCTTGCCCGACCACTTCCTGCGCCAAAGGCTAAGCGCACACGCCGTCCCAAAAGAAAAAGTCTTATGAAAGCTCAACTAGCCGTGAGTCATTTTTTTTCGTTTGGGATACTATGCTGAAAATGAAATAGAAAACCATACGCGACCATTTGTTCAAGTTGATGGGCGGCAAGGTGTTTCACTTAAATCGCCGCGTCAACCAAGAGGAGCTCGACGCATATCGCGTCTCGTGGAATCTTGACGATGGTATGAGCTGTCGAGCCTGCTGCGATCCGACATACTTCCGTTTCGACCTGTTGGGGACCCCCAGAAGTGCTTGGAACAAATCAGCTGCTCGGGTATTTGCCGCGGACTATATCAAAACGAACAAGTTATCCAAAAAGTGTTTCGACGAAGTCATGGAAGCCTTTTTCACTCGCATTAAAAATCTGCAAGCCCAATATAAACTTCAGCTCAAAGGACCGACAGTTGTTCTCGCGGCGAAGATCAAACGAAGGCGTGATTTCAGGAAATATTCTGTAGGTTCCGAAACATATGTAAAGGATTTTTCTCATTCTAGCCAGCTTTTTCAGCGGCGTATTTTTATCGCGATGTTCATTCCACTCCTGCGATGCCACGTAGATATGCTAGAACGACTCGGTGTTGAAGGCATGTCAAGTGATGAATCTGATACTGAAGAAGTTATCGGTAATGCGTATATTCGACGTAATAACACCAGATACCGCGCCAAACGACCTCTGTGGCGAGCAGCCATTATAGACGCGTGGCTTCGAGTTTTTGATACCTGCTATGTTGTATGGCGTCGCACCGCAACGGGATCGATGCATGGGTCAGCGGTTCATGTTCGCGAGCGATCTGCCGACAACTGGAGCTCGTCGAAGTCTTTTGTCGCGGGTCTAGAAAAGAACGCGTACAATCATGAATGGCTTGGTGCCCGTGCTGATATTGATATCACTGTTCGTCCGCTTGACAAAGCCTACGCTTTCAACCATGACTGTAGAATTTACGAGTAAGTTCCTACTTTGTTGTTCTGTCGATTAATCTGATGATCTGTTAGAAATATTCAGTAGCCATGTAATTCTCTAGTATAATGGGTCCCGTTGTGTACGCAGTAATGACTATGATCGTGCCCGGCGTTGCGATATTGTCGAGATGCAATGCTCGTCCTTCCAAGACCGTCGCGGATGTTCGTTCCGTCAATGCAAATACTACCGACAGACCGTAATCATAGCATGCGCTCCCCCATAAGACTGAAATATTTTCTTCCTACGGCTAGGTCTGGGGATCCGACTTCCCCTGCCTCGAGGCCGCTCAAAAGCCCTAGTTAAGATATATGGAGTTGATACAGATTGAAATCTCGAATGAGGTTAGCCGGCGATAATATAAGTCACACTAGTACTTCAATCTCGTGCTAGTCGATCAACCTCGCCCACCATGGAAGAAACCCATCCCCCCGAAATACCTCGCAAGCCCCCAGTTTATGAAAACTTGGGTCCAACATACGAGCATAGTCTAGTAAGCTGGGCGGAGTTTTCTTCAGTAGATAGTTTGTTGGCTATTGGATATGAAGATGGCTTAGTCGAGGCAAGTGTTTTCAAATCTCGATGCGTGCACCCAGATCAAAGCTCTACTTGATTTCAGGTCTTTGAACTCATAGACAAGGACTGGGTCTGCTTATATACATTCCGTCGAACGAATGCCGTCTCTCCAGGTGCCGAAGCCGAAGAAGCAAGTCCTGTCTCGTCGATACGGTGGCATCCAATATATGCCCACGACCTGCTTATAGGATTCTCCGATGGAAGTGCGCACGCCGCATCTTTCCTTGACCAATCGGGGGAGGTAAGTTTGTCTCAACAATTGTTTTGTTTTCTCGCTGATAAGCAATAGAAATTTGGCAAAGTTACGACCACCAAAGTCATTGACTTCGGACTCGTTCACTTTACCACTGCGATAAATTGGAAATATACCGCCATCAGCAAGACGGCTAGTAAGCTGGTGGGTCTTGTGGGAAGTGATGTATTTATTTACAAAGAGCCGTTTTCTGGTGAATATATTTACTGCCTGAATGATATGCTGGCTAATCTATGTTCTGATCCTTGTTGTAGATGTCGGTTACGATTTGACGGTCTGTAGACCCCTTCCCGAAAGAGCGCTTCAGCACGAACCCCTAAATGTTTGGTATCTGGATAATCCGCGAACGTTATTGGTGTCACACCCACTTGCCATATCGTAAGTAAATATTTGATCCAATGCTACGAATCTACTAATTCTATCTCGAGGTGGGTATCAATACGCGAAAAAACGTTAACGCATTCCATTCCGTTTCGGGACACTCGCGCCCTGTGAGTTGACTTAGTATTTGGATAGAACGTACGCTGATATCTATATAGTACATTCACAGCAATCTCTCCATCCCATGAATTGCTCGTAGCGATCAACAGCCGCGGTGACGCTGCGCTGTTCAGCGTAAAGTATAAGCAATTCCTCCAGGTCCTGCGGGAGGGTCTTGGTCCATATCGGCCTCTTGTTTCGGCTATTTTCTACGGGCATTCTTCGCTCGTATTGGCGTACGCGGATAGACCAGACCTAGAAGTTATCCCCGAATTGAATTTTGGCGGGAACCAGTCTTCACGAGTATTGGCTCTGCTGCGACACAATAAGCTTCCATATCCCCCTGGATCGCCATGTATGTCATTCTCTCGTAACGATTAAAAATTACCTAACCTTATATTTAGTAAAGATCTATGTGGGTTCGCATATACTCGGGGCTCACATAATTAGCTGACCTCGTAAAGGATTCGATAATCATATGGGGCCAAGGCCATATCCTCGTCGCCAAACCCAATCGGAAGCCTGGTTCATACCTGAATATCGTGATACCCTCCGTGCGTGTCTTATCTACTGCGATATGCTTGTCTAACCCTGTCCAGAACGAACAATTCTATGTAGACGAAGCTTCTGGCGAGCCAGAGATTAATAACGATCAAGTCTCTCCGGATCCGGTACCGGTGGTGTTAGAGGCGCCTACAATACCAGTCGAGACGGAAGCAGCTCCCGTAAGCAATTCTCCGGATCCGGTACTGGTGACAATACCAGTGACGGAAGCAGCTGCCGTAAGCAATTATGTCCATAGTTAGACCACGCTGACTTACCTTTTTGACATAAGCTGCCTGTCAAGTACTGGAAAATTCCAGGGTTTCCCGTTGGCTTTGCTAAGTGGTAACGGGCTTTGATTATAGCGATTCAAATTTTTCAAGCAATGTAGTCCAATACACATTAAGCCGTTGTAGACACGATTACGTCTATAAATGTTTCAATTTCATTCTGTTCGAAAAAAGTAACGACCGCGGTTTGCGACGAACTCTATATCAGAACTCCCCGCGCAATATCCTCAATATCTTTGCATCGGTTGCTTGCATATATCTTGGAATACCTTGATACGTCGGATGCACGACATATCTCTTATTCAGCGGATGAAATATCGAATACCCGCGACCACCCTTTCCATAGTGAAATGATATGTCATGCCAAAATCGGCCGGCCCTTTGCCACGCTTGGCTGTATTCCGCTCGCTGCTCGTGACCGATATCTTTGAAACGAGTGTGGAGGTAGATGTCGCCTTCCTGCAGAGAATTCTCGTCTATAAAGCTGTGGTATGGTCTTGATATATATCCGTCCGACCAAGATTCGTAATATCTCCACAGTAGCTTACTCATGGAACCTGGGATCGAATAATTTGGCGATTTATATGGATTCATGGGAGAATAAACTGCAAAAAACGTCAGGCAGTCAGACGTTTGTCCCAAATTTCGATCCCGTGGACTAGACCCTAGTATCTGCAGTAGTCGGGCATGGTATGGGTTCGAGTAATCATTTGGCTGCAGAGCCTCGTTGTTAAGACAAGCTTGAATTGGACCCCCATCAGTCTCGCCAGCATCCCTGCTTATCTCAATAAAAGTTGAAAGGGGAAAGCCCATTTCCCTGATATGATTGGTCAGCTAGACAACCACGGCAGTACTTCGTCGAGGGACTAACGAGCGCTGGGTGTTGATGAAAATAATCAACCTCAATGTTGTTTCGAAGTAGGGGTCGTAAAACCCCTCAACCTTGTTGAGAATATCGCCGACGTCGTTGCTCGTCTGGCAACGCAGCAGGAGCTCGATGTTTTCAGATGAAAGGGAATTAAACGGCAAGTCGCTCTCCGCAAGTAAGAATACGGCCACTTTTTTCTGCAAATCTATCTCTTGCTTCTCCCAGTGCAATTCCTCGATTTCGTCTGGAAGAGGTGTCACATTCAGTGAAATGCGGGATACTGCAGAGCCCATGGTACGAGGAATGTGCAAGATTGAACGATCTATCTTTGTTCGCGCACACTGATAATTCGATGAAAGAAGTTGTCACATGATATCAGATCTATTCCAGTACGGTACAGTACACTATCCGCGAGATCGAGAGCTAGCACTAGCGCTCATCATTTGGTTTCCAGCCTCTTTAACCCTCTGCTTCTTGACGTAGTCCTTAGTGTTGTAATTGGGCTCCCAGGCTTTCGCGGGGGAGCAATACAAAGCCATATTATCAAAGACTGGATGGAGGATCTCACTCTGTCCCGTATACGCTGCGCTCTTATTCTGCCATCCCATGCTGGGTATCGTTGGCCATTGCCAAAGCTGACCTTGCACCTTTGCTTGCGAATCCCCAGTCGACGAGTTGTAGTGGATATACAGATCCCCGGGTAGAAGGTTGGCAGTTTCAACTTCCGGTTGGGCTATCTTGCTGGCTGAAATAGACTGGTAGTACGTCAAGATATGGGTCTTTTTCAGCACTTGATATGTAGCTTGTGCCTTGAAGGGGTTCTGCGGTGAGCAATTAGTGTAGTGAAGAGTCCCCGATTTGGCTTCCCCACGGCGTATCTTGGCATGGGCTTCAATAGATGATTCGTCTTGTTCGTCGGGCACGGCAGAAGCACCGGCAGCTGGCGGTGGGCCCGCTTGAGAAGCCACGTTCGCTGGTGGAGCCGCGCTTGCTGGAGAAGCCGCTGGAGAAGCCGCGCTTGCTGGAAGAGTCGGGGCTGTTAAAGGGGCTGCGCTCGGTGTAAAAAATGGTACAATGGTCGCCTGCGGAGCACCTGGAAGAGCTGCGACCATCTGTGGAACTGCGGCGGCTGTTTGCCGCACTACCGGAGCTGTGGTCGTCTGCAGGAAGCCGGGAGTTGCGGTCGTCTGAGGGGCTACCGGAACTGTGAACACTTGAGGAGCAACTGGCGTCGTGACCACTTGAGGAGTCGATAAGAATGCAGATAAAGTTGATACGCCTCCTGTTTGAGAGAGTGAAGCAGGAGGTTGAATACTACGGATCCAAGTGAGATATTGAAGTTAGAAACGGATAATTCAATAAGTGTTCACCTATTCGCCTCCTCGGCTACTCTAACAAATTCTTCTGCTACAGCTTCAAACGAAATTTCGGGTCTTGGATCCCCAAACGCCCTCAACGATTGACGGATAGCAAACCTTGTTTGCTTTGGAGTGAAGAGTTCAGTCATAAAACCAGCGATTGCGGTTGGACTGGCGTTAGGAAAGCAATCCGCCATCATATCATAAGCCACGTTTCGAAGGGAAGCCATGTCTCTAGATCTATTATATGATTAGAGGTTACACAGGGTGATAATTTACTGTACGCACCTTCTACTAGAGTTCTGTTCAAGATGAGAGGGAGTGAGAGTTTGCGAGGTGTTGACCTGGGATATAGCCCGTGCCGGTGTATGTGGCAACTCGGTAATCTGCTCGGACTGCTGCCGGGATCCTTGAGCAACCTTCAGTCGCTCAAAGTCTTGGACAATACTAGCAAAGTCGGTTTTCATATGCTTGAATATCGATGTGTCAGTGTGCCCAATTTTTGGCATGACTCAGTAGGTAGGTACGCACATCCATGCCAGGGAAGGTCGTGTTTTGCACGTAAGGCGGCCTATCCCTGTTGGGGAGCTTGCGGACGTTGTTGCGCTGGGGAGCAGTAGATGTGTGCTGATTATCATGTCCTCGATACATGTTTGAAGTGGTTGTGGACAAGGTACTTGTTCAAGTAGGTTCACAGTTGCATCACTGATTGTAATATATAATCGATTGATATCTTTCACAGAACACCTGACTATAGCTACAAGAAACGGCGTGCCTATCATAGAGTTCTGATCGGTAGCGGTATATACACGTGTGAAGACGAACGCCTAGTATTTTACTCGCGATTACACTTTTCAAGATATTTAGCTATAGATACAACTTTCCAGCACAACGAGTCCAACACTTACAGATACTTCGCAGGGAAGATCCTTTCCCGACTCATGCTCTTCCAATGAGAGGTACCTTGATGTTCAGTAAGTAGCGTATTTGGTATAGTGATCAAGCGATTCTCACATTCCAACCGCGCGCCGGATTGCCACTTTCGATCCAACTGGTTTTGAAAGTACAGGTACATACTGCCCAAGGGACAGCAGTGCAACCTCTCCGCGCCAAGTGATGCGTTTTCGGACATGTTTGAGTGCTCGGTTAACAGACAAGGCCTCGTCGTAATATCCAACTACCATATATCGGTATCGCCCATTGCACACAATGACAGAGTTGAGAGGGACAGTGTTCGGGTTCTGAAAATGCGAAGAGAATATTTCTGGAACCAAGTCTTCTGTGCGGATAGCCACTCTCTTTCGTAAGCTTCATGTTCTGTTAAAGAGGAAGAAATCGGCCATGACATATTTCTACAAAATATATAGGTCGACAACTGTTTCATTTTGATATCGAATCACTCACCATCGTCATTCTCAACTTCCGAAAGTGCTGCGGGGGGGCTACGATTTTTCTGGTTTCATGTGCAGCTGTTTTATATGCCTTGAGAGCCCCATAAAAGGAAGTGTTTACAGCTTGTGGCGGCGGCTCAATCTACAATAAAAAAAATCCTGATCGTGATCAGAAAGCTGAATGCCATTTTCCACCGTAAATTTCGTCCTCAGATCTGCGGTGGCGGTTTTGGTTTACTTCCGCTTATGATCTGGTTAATCGGGAGATACGTTTCGATTCTGTTATTTAGCCGAGGTCGGATCTTTATTCTACATTAGGACATATGATAATTAGGAACAGTTTTCAAAAACGTGCCCAAAGGCATGGCAAACAGACGAAGTTCGCTATACTCATGACCTGCATCATCCGCATGTGCGTATCGATACGTTGAGAATATGGGAACCGAGAAATCGGAATGATGATACGTGAAATGCGGACAATTTCCCCCAGCTTTGATATCGAGAGTGACATAGAAAAACACCTTCCGGATCCCCGGATTGGTCTTTCTTACTTTTCCTCTGTTACGATGCAGTCCCAGTTTGATTGTCGAAGCAGCGCGCATATCCGCCGATCGAGTTTCAGCATTCTTGGAGGCAGCATATATGCGCTCGGTTTCTCTAGGACAGCAAAATATTTAGCAATAGGCAATGACGAGGGCCAGTTAGAAGTACGTCTGTGTTCTGAATCAACTTATATTACGTGGCATTTACACTTGGTGCAGTTTAGAAAGGCTGGTGATGGCTGGGACACGATGCGAATTTATGATGCGAACTCGCAAATTCGTGCCATACAATGGGATCCCACCAATGAAAATCGGTTATATATGGGAATGGAGAACGGCAATATCTACTCCATTGAAATCAACCCGGACGGCGAGAATGTAAGTTAGATCCTCTGAGTCTCTCATAACTAACATCTCATACATGCGTCTATAGGACATTGTCTGCTACGATCAGGTCCCGGGATACGTACACGCGATCGCTGTTTGTGAAAATGGGTCCGGCGGATCAACTTTGGTCATAGCTTACGGCCAAAATATTGGATTCATACGCGATCCATTTGCTTGTGAGTAACGTTGGCTCATAACTGTACAATTCTAACAATGCCTATATAGCAAATGACTACCTCGGAAGTCTTACATTATTCCCGGTTGAGCCATATCCCAACACTCAGGACATCTCGTCATCACCCTTCGTTCGCGCCGTGCAATTCCTGGACGCCGACACGATTGTTGTTACTTATTTGGGAGTCGTGGGCGTCAAGTAAGATACTTACGGATTGCAATATATATAACACTAACTTCGTCCGCAGGGTGCTTAAACTTTCATCCTGCGAAAAAGTTCAAGATCTCACCCCGCCCACTCAATTTGAATTGTGAGTCATGGTTAGATAGCGAGCTCTAACCCTATATATTAATTGCTCTCTAGTTACGGATCGGCAGCCTTGTCTCCTTCGGGAAGAAGACTGGCGGTAACAAATCATGGTCTGGGTATAGACTGGTACTCGTTCTGCCACGATCGCTTCATGTCCACGTCCCATTATTCAACCCAAGGCCGAAATGCAGAGAGCATGATAACTGGACTTACTTTTATTGATGAAGATACTGTTGTGGTCGGTCATTGCGCGGGATCGCTGGTCTTCGTGACCTTTGGAATGTCCCATAATCCTTTCATATTACCCATAGGCACAACCCGTAAGTTAATCCAAATCCGGGTGAATATAATGTTCATTACTGACCAAGTCACGAATATTTATAGCTATTCAAACCCTAGTAAGTCGTTTGTGTTATATGTGCTCTACGATATTTCTCGCTCAATCCTTTTGAATTTTATGCAAGGCGTACGCTAAGTTTGAAAATGACGATGATCCCATCGTGCTCGCTATTCTTCAGGGAAAGAATGTTCCTACAACAGTAGTCATCGTAGATATTCAGCTGACCATAGTCCATTTAAACGCTCAATATGGCTCAACACCTCTTCTTGGAATGCCTGGAGCACTTGGCAACAAATCACCCGTCATTTTAAATGCTAGTCCTGGCCTTAGCGTAAGTCATGATCCTTGACATATAACACAGCGCTGAAATCAACTCCAATGCTTAGTCGTTCAACATCAAGTTAACGGTAGCCGTTGTTGTCCTCGCTGTCGCAGTTTATATCGCACAGCTGCGCAATTACAATTATATGGAAGTCGTCCCACGAATTCGACTTGGGTGCCTCCCGTGGAAATCAGATTGTGGTAAGCCCCCTGTGGCATCGCCTCATCTCCTCGGAATGCGCTCGCGCTTGGCAGAGGTTCAGGTGCATAACAATATGAAAACTGTCTACGCCACCACTACTGTGACTGCTCGTCGACCTTCACGCACGGAGATGATCACTACGACCGTGACCGAGACGTCTACCTTCCGCGGATATACCACCACCGTGACCGCACGATCGCCCACTTCAACAGAGCTAATTACAATATGTGACACTACCGCTACGATCAGCACCGTCACCGCTTCAGCTTCGCCTACCGCATGCCATTGCGCAACTACTACACTATCAACAGCAAGCGCGACTGAAAGCATCGCTACATGCTTGTGCACGTTCTCTGGAACACTTGTCACAGATCGAACAGCGCCTATTTCTATTGCTTTGGAAATAGAACAGGTCATAGAGAGCATCGGCGGGAAGGAGATAGTCACTGATCCCAATCCGTAGTTTTTCTTTGTATTTCTGATGTAATTGACGACAATTTGTTCATTTTCTCTAACAATCTACCAGAGATCTGGAAATGATTATTGCCGTCAAGATATCTATATTATCGCGGCCCTCCAATCTAACTATGATATTTGTAAATTCGTACAACTACTTCACCAATGGGCCAGGGATGTTTTCAACGACACTCTTGTTGCCAATCTGGATTGTGCCAGATGCTGCTGGCCTTAGAAGTTAGGACAAGATTACGGTCTTGATGTGACTGGGTGGAAAGCGATGGAATGGGGCTGGTAGCAAATTGTATAAGTTTGCGAAGATATATTCAACAGAGCTCTACTTACGCATGGCAGGAGTTGTGTTCAACCATAAATTCGCGAAATTCTAGTTTCGTCGAAACCAATTCGTCGACTGCCTTCTTGCAGCGCTCCAGTGCTTTGTCGCGCGCCTAGATCATGATGAATAATCGGTAAAGTAGTTTCGAAGTAATACACATACCTCCTCGGATTCACGTAGCTTGGCGGAAAGCTGGTCGGCTTCGCGAAGCTTGACAGTAAGAGCATTGTTGTCCTGTATATGCACACTTTAGTGGTTTACGGTAATCATGCAAGCTGTTCCTACCGCCTGGGCTTTCAAAAGTTGGTTGACAAGGGTGGACGTTGTCTACGATGGGCGGGTCAGAAGTCGACATGGGAACATATGCCGGTGCACACCTGCTCAGCACGCTCCAACACTAGTACATGCTTGTCCATGATCATATGTACATGTTGGGTTAACCCAATAATCGCCTGCAGATCGCAGTTCCGTGAGTTACTTATGAAAGAGAATAGTTAAGGGACCACTGGCCTGATTCACGTCGTCGCTCAACTCGGAAGGAGGCGTGTCATTGAGGTTTGTCATTGAAGCCACTTCGGAGGACAAGGAGAAGAGGCTCAAGAAAGTGGAAAGGAAGAGAGAGGCGAGATAGTAGAAAGGTAGGGAGAGAACGATGCACCGAACTGTATTTATATACAGCAGGCACAAGAGCAACAAAGAGATTTAGTTGGAGTTACAGTGGCCGAGGTCAAAGGAATAAGTATAATTATAAGCCGATCCGTGTGCACGAGGCTATAAATAATCCTGCAAAGTCAAAGGACTGAACGCAGAGCAGACAGACTACAAAGCTATGGTACTAGAAAGAGACAAAGGAGACAATGGGGGTGAGCTGTCAAGCGAATGCTAGGATGCCGATTACTTTGTTCAATCGCGATGTAGAAATCAAAGAATATTGATAAATTAGCGCTGTCCTCTCCGTAATTAAAATTCATCCAGGTAAGCCCACCCTCTATCACTACTGAAGTCGCACTTGCTGAACATGAGCAATGCACGCCGCCGTCCTCAGCCGTCCTCGGTAAAGAAAACGATAGAGCGTTCCCATAATATAAGCTCGTACTTGCGGGCAAAGCATCCACGGGTAGGGCGTGGGCGGGAGGGCGCGTGCTCGAAGCTTTCTTTGTCAGGGTATGTGGTTGCGCTGCTCGCGCATGGTGTAAAACCGCAGCGCGGTCTTTAACGATACGTGAGAAAATCGCCTAGGAGGAACCTCCTCCTTCGTACGTGCTGAATTGACAGTGTTACTAATAATCGGAGAAAGGGCTGCTCATCCGTCGCACTACTACTGCGTACACGAACACACAACCGACTGGGCTCGTTGCCCCGCCTCCGCCCCCCACTCGCCTCCACCCCGACGACCTTCTTTAAGTACGTCGCCGTCGTCCCAACGTCGCCAAGCCCCCTCGACGGAGATCCCCCCTCCCAGGCCGTCATTATGGACGCATTGATCGCGATTCGGCAAAACCAGAGCGCCACGGATAGCTAGGACATGCCCTCGTGCACGTCCTGCGACGCTTTCGCTCAACGACGTCAGCGTTGCGGAGCCTGTTTAGAACGGCCCACCATGCACTCGACGCGACGTAGGTGCCCGCCTCCGCATCCGCCTCTTGAATAAGGCTCAGCAGAGCTGGGCAGGATGTTCCTTGCTCGACATTCCACGTCGCATCCGCCTTTACGCCTTCCACAACGCCATCGCCGCGCGCGGCTAGCCACTCGCTTTCCCCATCATAACAAATCGACAGCGACAGTGCCGCATCCACATCTCGACTATGCTAGCGACCCATCGCTAGCTATCCGCGCGTCGTCCGCAGCAAATGAACTGTCGCATTGTGGGTGCGGGCGCTGGTGTGCACGGGATGCCATGCTTTGCACCGTGCCTTCAGCTGTGCGCAAGAGATGGTATGGCTGGGGGAATTCTGCTCATCTGTGAATAGTCTTTGTAGTGCTACAACATGTAGATTAAGTAGCAAATAAAATATTGTGATAGATTCCTACAAGAATGGATGAAGCCAATGTGGAATGGGTACAAAGCGTTGAAGAGATTTCCGAGGTGCACCCAAGTCCCTCCCAGAGCATCGCTACTACTTACTTATGTAGCAATAAATCGATGCTGTAGGGAGAGCTTACATATTAACATGCAAGTACACTGCTCTTGTGTGTCACGATCCTGCATACGTCCGTTCAAACATTGTGAAAAAATTACTATGTATAGGAATAAATAATTTCTACTTTGGGAATCCAATATCATGCGCGATACCATGTCGATGTTATTTCAAATATCATCGGCCTATTTTCGCCGACATTTGGTGCAGTTATATTTAAAATATAATCGCCGATGTTTTGAGCGGCGCTATTTGATATTATATTTTAAATATCATTGGCATATAAGCAATGATATAAAATTGAAGTAATTTAAAATAAAATCAAATATTATTTCGAACTACCTTCGTCACTTCTATAAGCCAATGCCCGCAGTGGATCCAATCCACGCAGGCTACACTCCCACCGAGTTCAAACCCATTGAACCTCCACTCGATGACTCTGAGATAACTTTCATCGCAGATCACTTCAAACCTGGTACTATCATCGCCAGCGAAGGTATCAAAGTAGTCAAACACAGTACTGAACCTCTGTAAGCTTCCTATCGTTGGTTCATTATAAATGTGATGCAAATTTCGCCGCAGGGACGCGTCCTTCTACTCGAAGAAGCGAGAAGGTGGTATATTGATTCTGCCTCGCGGCGCCTCAAGGCAAGATATGACTGCTACAGATCGACTATACGAATATGTGCAGAGGAACGCGCCGCATTGGTATCAAGTTGTAAACGGATACTCCGATTATGCTATGCGACCAAACGGGTCGTTGGTGATCGTAACAGGATGCGACAAGGCTGCTGACTATGCAAACGCTTCGTTCTCTAACACAGAGGATAAATCGCACCGAATATCTTTGCGGTATACCTGGAAGCCGAACTACGACCTGCCGTGGACACGCCATGACCACGCCGACGTGCATTGGTTTCAGCCCTATGGGGACGACATAATAAGTGCATCGCCAAATCAATGCGTCTTTGTGCGCACTCTTCGAGTGTCGCTCAGCAGCATTTCGTGGGCCAAGGCCTTACCTCCCACATCCCGCTTCGTCAGCTTTATCGTCAAGGAACGATCCCAACTCCAGCGCTTCCAGGATATAATTGCTGCTTGGCGTAAGACCAGATACCGCGAGAAAGAGCTGCATCCTAAAATTCATGCTGATTGCAAAGTAAGAGACAGTATCCTTCATTGTCAAGGTTGCCTAATAATTGTTTACAATCGTGGACAGTATTACTTTGAGCCCAACATAATCATCGCCCAGTTCATGTTATGCCAGGTGAGTATATATTCTAGCTGTTGTTGCCTGGCTGCATTGTCAATCAAATTACTTACTTGTAAACTAGTTTCCAAATGCTAACGCCAGTCTGGTCGATGATTTAGTATGGTGTTCCCGTGCTCAAGGCGTGAGTGCAGTGCCTCCTGGAGAAAAAAATGTCTACTAACTCAAATTTGAATATGGCAGGGCCTAGGAACGGCGTCGAATATCATTGCATTAGTTAACAGGGTGCTAGACGCATATGAAGTCGTAGAAAACCGCGGCAAGTCATTCCCTCTGTGCCTGCATAATAAGTTTCTCAAACCGTAATCAGGTCGAGTGACACTCGCTGTTACGACTTCGAACGCAGAGCGTATAAGTCGTATTCGTTAATCTTTATTAGAGACGTTCAGGACGAACTGGTTGATGGTTCGAGGTCTGAAGTCGAGTTCGGTTCGAATACAAGCAGGTTAGATTCTCAAGAACTAGCTAAGGAACAAGCGAACCAACTGCTACGTATTTATAGTAAGCGTTAAATATAGGAACGACTATAATGAGTCTCATGTCCTCGGTACTAGTACACAAGAAGCTGGCTGTGGGATAGGTCGGTAAGCATAAGTGTAAGCCATYGGTAAGCATAGGTGTAAGCGGCTGAGCGATACGAGCGAACGAAGAGTAGATTGTAGTACATGRATGAATAATGGGGTCAGACGATGRAGAAGGATGTGACGAAAGAAAGGAAAACGTATCATTACCCCCCTGTTAAGCGTGAACCTCCTGGTTCCAAGGGACTTGAGGTTCTTCTTCAACGGGTACTCCCGGGCATAACTGAGGTGYGTGTCGAGGATTTAACAGGTTACACGCGGGGCATTTCCAGAGAGGACACATGAACRTATAGTGCTCCTCYGTGTCGTGGATGCGACAGTGGGGTGTCATGCGTGGTGTGCGGAAYGAACCTGGATTGTACCTTCTCATTATCTCGGGGTAGGGAGATTGTTCGCGRGTTATGTCGACAGGGACAGGATTTCCGRCCRTTCCTTGTGGGACRTGGTAGGCGTGTACGAAGTCGCGAGAGTAGTCCATATAGGTCGGATGCTGATCGGCATGGATACGTCCCCAAATGCTAGCAAAGTTGACGACTGGCTGGACTAGCAATTGGAAGTCGGGTGTGTCGATCATGTTCCAGTAGGTRAGCGCCGACTCTCGAAGAATTTGATTTTCCTCTTCGTTTCTTGCGATAGCTCGAAGGGTGTCATCGAGGTGCATTAGTTGGTGAGTAAGGATCGGTTGGTTCCAAGTTCTGTCGACGACGAGATGGAAGAAGTAGGTGTCGAATGTCATGTCCGCATATTCGTGCACAGTGAGAGGYGTTCGATGCTYGGGAGATGCTGGTGGGCTATCGTTGAAGGAGTGATAAGACGAGGGTGGAGACGGTGAAGGTGGRGGTGAAGCAAGGTCCGGGTTGGGCGATGTGTCGTAAATAGGTATRTCGAGGACCGGAGAGTTAGGGCGTGGATATACATTGCCTTCGCTGACGTAGTACTGGCGATGGAAATTKGCATTYGCCTGGTCTCTGGCTTGTTGTGTAGATGAAACRGAGTCGCCYGACGCAGAGGAGGCAGGGCTATAGAACGAAGGGTTGACGAGTGTGGAACCGTGTTCAGATGAATAAGACATTTTACAGGCAGCCGAGTTTGTGTTTGATACTGTTCCACAGTCGGCGAAAGATTCCCTCTTTTATAGACGTAGTAGAAGGGGAGTCGAATGTCGCTCCTGGCCAGAACCATTGATCGTACATTGCTGGTGTTAATCCTTTTTGGGCCTCGTTAGTTATTGCGTCATTGACGTGCCCGATGTTCTTGTAGCTTTCCGATCGTGAATCGCTTGGTGGACGCCTTGAGGCGTCTTCCTGCCATTTTGGGAGCGCCTTGTTCATTTCGACTAATGAGAYGGTCATCGGAATCTGCACATCTTCTAAAGATAGATCCGGTCCTTCGGTATAAGCGACGAGAAAGGACGGTTTAGCCTGAGGCGATTTGGGAGTTAAATATCGAGCGAGTATTGCCAACATGTTTGTAAAGAGTTCAGAGAGAGTGTAGGCGGCGATAGTTGTCAAGGATTTCTTGGGCGTTGGTCAGGGACGTAGCGGTTTGCCACGAGTTTTCCGAATCCGGGTAACTGGTCCATTTTGTAAGATATAAATATCCCCTTCCCTGTCGTTTATGGCTAATGATAGCTTCTACTTCGTATTCTTCTTCTCCGTCAACAAGGTCAGGAGGTGGTCGATTGAAGTTTGGTCCATGTTCTTCGTTCTCGGTATAGGGCATTAGTAAGTGGGCATGAAATACGTTGTGTATTTTCCATCTTGCTGGGAGTGCTAGTCGATATGTCAGCGGTCCGAGAACTTCTTTGATTTCAAATGGTCCTTCTCGTCTTGGTGCTATCTTTTTGGAAGTGTAGCCTGTCTTTAGGTTTCGAGAATCAAGCCATACCATCTGGCCTTTCTTGAATGGTTTAAACTTGTTTCTTGTTCTAGAGATCATTCGTTGTCGAGCCAGTTCGTGAGCTGCTATGGCTTCTTCTCGATCCTTTTTGAGGTTTTGAATTCGCTCTTCWGCTTCCGGATATTTGGAATGAAAGAATGTAGTGGGAATTGCTATTGGTGATGTACCCATTATAAGTTCAAATGGTGTTTTCACTCTGTCTGCATGTCTCCTATCGTTATGGGTGAACTCCATCGTAGCCGTTTTTGTGCTCCATGTCTTTGGGTTGTTTGCACAGTATATTGAGATATAGGCTTCGATCTCTTGGTTGTATCTCTCTGTTGATCCGTCTGATTGTGGATGGAATGCTGTCRTCATTTTTGATTTTATCCCCAGAAGTCGGAGAAATTCTTGGAATACTCTTGATGCAAATCGTGGATCTCGGTCATTTATTATTGAGTCGGGGAGTCCGAATCTTCGATAAACGTTATCAATCAATAGCCGCGCGATGTCTTTTTCATTTGTTGTTTTCTGTGTTGGGATGATAATTACCCCCTTCGTAAGCCCGTGGTCCACAACGGATAATATTGCGTTATATCCATTGCTTTCTGGGAGATCAGTAATTAAATCCCATGCACAATTTGCGAATGGTCTTTGTGAATTTGCCGCTTTGATTGGGTCCAGCGTTGGTTTTGCAGGGTTTCTGTTAATTTTATATTGTTGACAGATTGCGCATCCCTTGCAGTAATTCTTTATGAATATCCTCATTCCTGGCCACCAGTAGTAACTTTTTATTTGATTTAGAGTTTCTATTTYGCCAGGGTGTCCTGCTGTTTGGTGGTCATGATATTTCTTGACGATATTTCTTCTCAATTCCGTATTTCCTGGGACGTATTGCTTTTCCTGGTAAAAGACGGCTTTTTGTCCTTCGAAATCTTCTATTTGCCAGTCGTTCAGGTCCTTTGATGCTTGAGATGGTCCTGTTTCCAGAATTTTGACAATATGTTGGGCCAACTTGTCATTGATTAAGGCTTCGGTGATCTCTTTTTGAAGTTCGACATCAATGAGGTTTACAAATAGTTCTTCGGGTAGTAGTGTTTGTAGCTTATCATTCTCGTCGTTTTCTGGTACATGATCCGGCCTTCGTGAAAGTGCATCAGATAGAATCATCTGGCGTCCCGGGATGTGCCTTAATGAGAAGTCGAAAGTRGATAAGTAYAATARCCATCTTGCTTGTCGTCCGTTTAACTGTTGGGGAGTTTTGAAATAGGTYAGGTTTTGATGGTCTGATAGGATTTCGATCTTGTGYGATCCTCCTTGCAAGTAATGTCTCCATTCTTTTAAACCTCTGATGATGGCCAGTAGTTCTCGATCATAGATTTCATAACGTCTTTCCGTTGGGTTGAAAGTTTTTGATATGAATGCGCATGGGTGTCGAACCATGTTAGCGTCCTTTTGTGTCAAAACTCCTCCRCTTGCATATTTGGATGCGTCTGTTTCTAGCTGGAATGGTCGTGATTGGTCTKGCATAATCAGCACTGGTTCTTCTGTGAACCGTCGCTTTAGTTCTTTGAATGCTTCGTTGGCTTCCTGTGTCCATTCAAATTGTTGGTCTTTCTTTAGTAGTTCGTTCAGAGGTCGGGCCACCTCCGAATATTTTCGTATGAACTTTCTATAGAAGTTTCCAAATCCTAGGAAGGACCGTACTTGCTTGGTGGTCTTTGGCGTCGGCCAATCCTTTAGTCCTGCTACCTTTTTGGGGTCCATGGATAGTTTTCCTTCAGAGATAACAACTCC
>KN817616.1:0-114698 GCA_000827495.1 Hypholoma sublateritium FD-334 SS-4 | reverse complement strand
ATACGAGCGAACGAAGAGTAGATTGTAGTACATGGATGAATAATGGGGTCAGACGATGGAGAAGGATGTGACGAAAGAAAGGAAAACGTATCATTCGCTCCCAAGGCTGTATCACCAAACGATACCACATTGCTCTACCATTTTTTACACTGCAAAAAATATATTAAGCAGAAGAAAATGCGACGAGTCAATATTGCATACGTGTGTGAGAACTATACAGTGGCCCAACAGTAGACGTGGAGCCGCGCCTTGGGGTGTATTGGAAATATGTATATGCTATTTATTTTCTCCTCATCGGTTTTTGTTATATTGTCGACAGTGTTTTTTGTTGCTACAGCCCCGACTTGCTTTGTGTTGTAAAATATGTATGTTCTGCCCAAGTTCTGCCTCCTCTAATTCTCGGAAAAATAGGCCGTCGTGTGTTTGGAGTTCTCAGTGAGCGAGTAAGTAAAAACCAGTAACAAACACCGATCTGAATTCGCTAAAATTATTCTCACTGTCAGGGCGCTTCCTTCTCAATCGGATTTGTCAATTTGCACGAAACTTTCACACATCTGCTGCTATCCATTTTGTGATTATCTGCCAGCGGAAACCGGATCCAGTACAATGACCAAGTGATTCCGCGGATCGATTATCCTAGATTATTTGATTCATCATCACTCACAAGGTTCTGACTCGATCCACCAGCAACAAATTTTTCAACGTGCGCACAATCTTTTTCTTTATACATAGAAGTCATAACGACTCAAGACAGTTCAGATTAGTTGAGGCGATCTTTGCTTGTTTTATTAGATCGATATACTTGGACGCCTTGAACTCCTCTGAGTCGTGTCGCTAATTCCCCACCATCAATGTGGACAATGGAGATGCGATCTGTGACACTCCACGCAATGAACGAACTCCCAGCCGCAATCGGTTGTGACGTGTTGGTGCGGGAGGGGGACGGCGGGCGCCGTTGAGGGCCTATAGCTGGTACTGGAGGGCGCTATGCCGCACTGCATAGCGTCCCAAAGTGCCATAGTATGGGCCCCCATCCGCACAGTGCCATGCAGCCTGTGTTTGGTTAAATGACAAGCCCGATGGCCGAGTCTTTTGAAACGAGCGCACCTGATGCTGATTCCACGCTGCCAGCATCGCGAGACGCGCGTGCTATCTTGGCGACGAAAACGTCGATCAATCAACGGGTAAATAATATAAGCGCCTACTTTAGGTTTAGACAGCGTGTGTACAGAGCTGCCTCGGGCATGCAATGTTCAACTGACAGGGTTCGTGTTCCGAATGCCAAAAGTTGGCCAAAGTAGAATCTTTCCTACCTCAGTAACAAATCTTTTCAGCCCTTTCTAAGTCCACTGTAATCCGCGAGCTGTTTATAGACCTGTATTCCACGTCAGTGGCCTGTAGCACAGAGGTATGCAGCGAACTCGAGGACCCAACATCGCGACGAGCCCGTCAGATGCGCAACACAGGCTCGAATATAGGCGATAAATGGGCGGGTTATATACGGTAGAAGAGCTTTATCACGCGCAGTGAAACATACAGCGACCAGAAACTAATATGCATGAGAAAGGAAGAAAGGATCGCGATCGGTCATAGTTTCAAATGAGTCCAGAAATCGGAACAGAACAATTTCTTTGTTGTCGTGTACTCGTAGGGACTACACACGATGCGCTCACTCGGAACGGAAATCTGAAGGATGGGATCTGACACACGATTTTTCTGTGGGTAGATAAGGCTCTCACAATCGAGATCACTTCTCCCTGTTAAAGTTTTGCCAACAGATGACTGTTGGCCAATTCGCGACAAATGCCTGCTGGAATAAGTTTATCATACATATACACGTAGCGGAAATTGTCCGGAAACGAGGGACAGTAGTTCACCAGCGCTGCTCCTGGATTTAATTGTGGTGCAATCGAAGAAATAGGATGTCCGTTTAACGGCTACCCCCCACAACCAAGGCTTTTCCGTGTCCACTGCTCTCCCTTTCGCCAGACTCTCTCGGCGAAACAAGTCCGCTAAAGGTAGATAACCACAATTGATAACAAAGATATAACATGTAACTCACGATGACTTCACATTAAATAAAACCGGGAGTGTCCTTGAGCTTTACGACCCTCGTACTTCCTCCGAGCTCCCCATGCACCAGGTCGGGAGGAACCGCTTGATGCCGCGCAGCATCGACGCTATCGCATCCCGATATGAAGGAACAGAAGGAACAATTCGCGAGCGTGGCCAGCGCTCTGACGGGCCTGAGAGGCTGCCCGGTCGATATCGTGTTGACGACGCCTCTATGTAGTAAGTTATTTACGCACCATGCCGCAGGTTGTAGTTATTTGCATACCTCTTCATGTATATCCCGTAGAGAAAATGGCTCAGGTCGGCGAGGGGCGGTTAGTTCGCGGCGGGGAGTACCAAGCTAATTATTTTAACGAGCTAGTATATATACGCTCCTAAAAGTCCATCTTCAGTACCCCGTCTCGAGCGCCTCCGCGCAACGTGCCCAAGCGCGCGAGTGCCTTCCGTCTACCCTGTGCCATTGTTGACTATCCCATCTGGTAGGCCGCTCTGGAAGGCCGCTGTCAGTTTCCTTCCCGAAGCGCGCCGAAGTGGCTTATTGTCTGTGTCCGCTCTGGCAGGTCATTACGTACGCTATGTCCTCTGCGATAGCGCCCTTCTGTTCGTGCTGGCATTGTGCATCCTGCATCCGGAAATAGAATGCAAGTCGACTGGCCTCCCGGGCTCCCTGGCCAGCTTCATGTCTTATGGAATACGCGATATAACAGCCTAGAGCCACTTCTAGCTTGAGCCGCAGGCCGGCTTTGACTCAGTGGATGCAGTGGAGCGCTTGTGCAGAGTAAAGCTAAATGGCCGAAATTTTGCACCCAGGATACACTGTTCTATTCTTGCGCCATGGCACTTCGCCAAGATTTCGCATGCCCTGATAAATCTCTTTCGAAGTTTCGCTGCCGCAGGTGCGCTATCTCACTTATTTTTGCGTCCCGACATGAACTGATGATCCAAGGCTACCCCACATCATGCTTTGGGGTATTAAGCACTCGCCGAAGGGCGCAAAAGCTTGTTGCGTTCATACCACACTTCATTCAATGGGCGTTATTGCGGGGAGAAGACAAAGATACGATTACGACATCCACCTCGGCCATGGGCAACTATTCTTCTGTTGATCCTCTCCCAAAATATACAAGAAGATACAGAATCGCACGCAATCCAAGAATCGAGATCTGGCGGGAAGTTGAAGGAACTGTTTATACTGTATGTCTATGATTTCATCCCCACGACACGACAGGCGCAAAAATATACACCGAAGGGGAGTCGAACCCCTGCCGCTTGCTTGGAAGGCAAGCATGATAACCGCTTCACCATCGGTGTGCATGTTATCGGGTGCGTATGGCGTTGCCGCACTCGGCTGGCGCGTTCCCCACGACCCGAGTCCGCCCGCCGCCCGGCGAGCGGAGGGCAGGCGCACTACGCGACCGGGCGGCACAGGTGCTTATTCAGGTAAATGTACCGACTAGGCGAGTCATCGATCACGATTCACCGGGGTCCCTCCAGGTCCCTCCGCCGCCCATTTGGGCCCGTCGAAGCTTCGGGGTCGGGGCTCCATATGAATGACCTGCCAGAGCCCCGTCAGACCTATTTATAGCGGGTGATCAGTACCGCCTTGCAGCAGTGTTTTCGATTGGCTGATCAGAGGAGCTATTTTCGGTCCGGAACTTGGATCGCACAGTGAGAACAGCTGCAGGCGGATTTGTGGCACCGCAGGCGCGGACGAGAGGCTAAGGAGGAGCATGGAACACATCGTGCAATGCGCCGGGTGCGTATGTTCGAAAAGATCGGACTTGTAACTGACGGGCGGGCGAGGAGCGCGCGTGCGCGCCCCGCTAGCGCCCGAGCGCTTGGAAGGCGGCACTAGAGGATTTGCAATCAGACGGATCAATTGTGTTCGGTGGGTCGGGCAGCCCTCGGCATCGGCGTTCTAAACTGATTTTTCCTGGTAATCGGGCAGACCGCTGCCATATCAGGCGTAAGCATAGTCGGCTATCACTTTATTCGCTCTGGCAAACAAAATTGCTCTGAGCAGGGTACGGGCTGGAACGGGAACTACCAGATCGCAGCGTCGAAGCAGATCGACGCGCACCGTCAAGGTATCGCTATCTTTACGAGAAGACCTCCTCCCGCAGGCCTATAATACGCGCTATGCTCCAGAGCAAAATTTCTCATCAGCCCACTTGCCACTGCTTCAACCAGCCGGCCCCATTCGACATGTCCACTGCTCCTCCCAACCGCCTCTCCCGCCTCCCCACTTACATTAGCCGGTGGCTTGGATACCGCCCCACACCACCTGCAGCGAATCCCCCCTATGTCATTTGGCTCTGGTCATGGATCGGCGCGTTCTGTGGCATCTCCCTCATTCAGGCCGTCTTCCAGCAGTCGCACTACTTTGTCGAGCGCGGCGTGCCCTCCATCGTTGCTAGCTATGTGCGTACAGTCATCCGCCTTCCCTTAGCATTGAACTGATCCTCTGTCACAGGGCGCGTCTGCGGTCCTCATCTACGGCGCGCTCGACGCGCCGCTCGCACAGCCCCGCGGCCTCTTTGGCGGACACATCCTCGGCTCGATTACCGGCATCTGCATCACCAAATTGTTCCACCATCTGCCCACCGAAGCGCGTTTCGAGCAGCTCGACTGGCTTGCTGGTTCGCTATCATGTGCGACCGCCATCGTTGTCATGCAGATGACTGGTACCATGCACCCGCCCGGTGGTACGCGTCTTCCTGCCCTCTTCCTTGAACTCGCACTAACATATACCCAACGCACAGGCGCCACAGCCCTCCTCGCCGCTGTCGACCCTGACGTGCGCGCCCTCGGGTGGTACTTCATCCCGGTCGTCCTCCTCTCATCGACACTCGCGATCTCCGTCGCGCTCATCACGAACAACATCCAGCGCAAGTACCCCGTGTACTGGATCCAACCACCCGCACCGCCCGCCGCACCCGCCGCGCCGGCCGTCGCACCCCCACCTGCCCTCGTCCATAAGCCTGACTCGACGAGCACCGCCGTGAACACGCCCGACAACCGGAGCATCACCAACGACAAAACCACCACACCAGACTCAGCGAGCATCTCGGGCACGGTGAGCGACCACTCGCCCGTGTGAGCGACGCCGGACAGACAGTGGGAATGGGAAGAGAAAGATGGGGAAGTACATTAGAAGGGCCCTGGGATAAAGCAGGGATTAATCGGAAGATGCTTCGTATCTATTCTAGACGTTGGGGGTGCAATCCGCTCATTAGTTTCTATCTTGCAACTGTACAAATACCAACCACAATGCACATATGTACATGACTCTTGTGGAATCGGCGAGAAATACAAAAAAGAAAGGAAAGTATCGAAGCAATGTCGAAGCTGAAGAAATTCAGCCAGGTCTTGATTTAGGGCTAGGTTTCAATGCCGCTCTCGCTGACTTGTCGTCTCCTCATTTATCTTTCAGGAAGCTAAAAAGCCAATCTGTGGAAACGCCAACACTGGCTCGTCGCGAAGTAGAAATCACCAAGTTCAATTTGTACCTCACTTCGGATATTCTATCGCATGGACATGTAGCAGCAAGGGTCGTTTTACAAGTGCATTTGTGTAGTCTGGCGACAGCGTAGCAGGCCATGCATAGACGACAAAACGTTCACCGTCGTAGCGAACGCTAAGGGCGCGGAGCTGCACGCGCCGCCAGCAGCCCGAGATTGCACTCGATGCAGTACGGCTGTGGATTCCACTACAGGGCAGCATAGATGTTGGGGATATCCGCACCAAATTTCCGCACCTATGTAGAGTACGCCAATCCCGTCATCATTGTTCTCTCTGGTGTCCACCACCGCGCAGCCTGATATCCAGCCCTGGTCGTTCGGCGGACACCTTGTGAGTGACAATCGCCAAAACGTCACGAAGATGTTGGCTATTGTTATGGAAGGAGATGAATCGGTGAGGTGATAGAAGACTGAGCCTGTCGGCGGAGAGTGTGTAAGTGCTGTTAGAGCTGCGACGCGGCGGTTGTTCACGGAAAGAGATTGCGGCGGAGTTCGAAAGCTAAGCCGAACAACGGCGAAGCCATTTTTCAAACGACAACAACAAAACACTTTGAGGACATCTTACAAATTGTTTCTTTTTTGCCTTTCATGAATAAAAACAGAGTAGAATCCGCTATCGTGAATAGACCTAGAACTGTGAGATTAGATTACAAGACCATAACACATGACATGCTCCGACTCCGGGTTTCATCTTAGCTTGAACGACTGAATGGCGCGTTTTTCATTTGTACACAGTCGGCGCAGGTGCGACAGTGCGACTTGTCGCAGCCAAAGCATTCGAACCATTCCCTTTGCAAACGCAGATACTTCCGAGCTATGGAAGACTATACGCATAGTAGCATAACTTCACCTTCTGCACGCGCAGCGTCTGACAGCTGCAAAGAAAGCCCCCAATAACGAATATCACACCGCTTCTTTGACACTTTTCAATTGAGCGGCCACAGCCGGGACCGAAAGTGGGGACAAGTGTATAGTAGCATGTCACTGACACTTCAAGCTTCAAGTTGGATTAGCCTTCAGACAGGCCGTACATGATGAATATACAAGTATGGTATTTTGCCTCGTGCAGTGTCCTTATCGTAGTATTTAAGCGTCAAAATTGGATGTTCCAATCGGAAATGGCTGTCTGCTGGATGTCTGCCTAAGTCATTAACAGAAAAGTTGTTAGTACAAGCAAGGTGCGCTGCCCTGCGGCGCGAGCTCTCTGGTGGAGATAAGTAAGAATGCGTGAATTTCCATGTAACGCGGACAATGACAATATAAGCTCGCTCCGTTCGCATGCGCACATCTGGATTCACATCTGGATTGCGGCGGCAGCGAGAAGGAGGCCTATAAATAGATTAGGTTGAGGGATCGGTAACTCTCTAAATATAGCCTGCCAGGGCCCGCAGGGTGCAAGAAATCGCCGAGACGTGAGGATATCTGGTGCTTTCATGAAAAATAGAAGAGGGAGTGCTTCGTGAAGTGATATAGAAAGCCATAGAAGATCACCCAGACAATTTACGGCTCCGCTGTTCATCTACTTAGATCAACGTGGGGCGCACCGTAGAAAGCTCCGGGAACAGAATTTAACGGACTGCAGCTAGAATATTCGAGGACGCGGACTCCAGCACGGCAGGGGCCATCGGCCATGCTATTATTGCGAGGAAGTACTCGTCCCACGGGAAAGAATTAATTATTGCCCAGGAGCCTATACACCTATAAGAACGGCACCGCGTGGACTGCATTCATTTTATGTTGGCCGCCAATATCATCGTGTCCTTCACAGTTCATCCATATCACAGGTGTATTCCGAGAAGAGTTGACAAGGTAATTAAGTTCTCCAGAAATACCATGAAGCATTCTTGCAAGAATTAACATCATACAGTGTTCATTGTATTTATATCATTTGGTCCCCTTAGCCAGGGCCTGTAGATGCATGGATAGACCACGACACCATCCCGCCTAACAGTGCAAATTTCTTTTGTCTACACAGGTACACATGATCTGGCAGAAAATCTGAAAGCGCCGCAGTGATGTGTAGCGCGCACCCACTTACCATCTGTCTGTGTTATAATCTTTGGTCTGGTGCTGGCGCCTGTTCGAACATGCAAATATGATACAAGCCCGGCGGATAAATATTGGGGACCCACCCTAATGATCACATCATAATATATACGCGAAATATGCCTCCACAATGCGCACAGCGGTAGAGCGAGAGCCACCGCCATATTTGAATGAATAAACGTCGTCGGTGGGGGGTCGTAGCTGCCGCGATCTATTTCGCGTCGAAGCTCTTCCCTCGCAGATTTCTTGCAGACGACGAGGGATCCGCACTTCTTGACGAGCTGGTTTATTCATCGAGTACATCCGGCTGATACCTTTTGCTCCTGTTTGCAGTGCAATTTGTATTTTCAAAATACAAAGCCTGTTAGACCCTGGATCCTGGGAAAATGTCAAACGCAAAGTGTAAACAAAGCCAACACAGCTTTTCTGTGACTCAAGCACAGCGACGATGACAGCTCCGACGCTCCCATGTACTCACTCTGGTTATACAACTAAGCAAACCACACTATATATTCCGCATTGGACCTCTATTCTGGCACTCGCAAACTCGAGTGACCAACGTCTCGGAGCACTCCATGTCTGCACTGAACGAAGTTCCGATGCCACTGCCCCAGCCCACTCCTCCAATCTCCGATTCGCCGCGCTCGAGCACACTGGCAACTTCGATATCAGCCATGAGTTTAACAGTGGACCCTCTTTGTATGCGATTTGTGCACTCATATTAGCCAGCCGTTAATCTGAAATAATCTCAGTCAAGGACCCCGAAGCAGACATAACATTCTGCTCCACGGATGGCACCCATTTTCAGCTACAACGAAAGTTTCTTGAGGCCAATACGGGCGCATTCCCCGGGTCCGAGTTTGACACTCGCGGCGAGGTGGTGCATCTCACGGAGTCCGATTGCATCCTGCGCATTCTCTTTGGTTTCGTACATCCACGCAAGCACCCAGATATCGAGGAGCTTTCCTTCCCTCTTCTCGCCGGAGTAGCTGAGGCGGCAGAGAAATACGAGATATTCTCGGCAATAAATATATGCAAATTACAAATGAGGTACGCACTTTTTTGACGTTGTATCCATCGATACTCAGTGTATTGTCTTCTACCAGGCAATTCGTACCAACAAACGCCGTCGAGGTCCTTGCATACGCCACAAAACATGATCATCCAACGCTCATCAAGGAAGTAGCACCACATTTGGCTAGATTGCCAGCGATACAGATAGTGGAACAGCTGCCAACTCGATATGTCGTTCCTTGGGTACGTCGTTTGCGGTGCAATGCTATTGTTGTCGCTCATCCATCTCCAAGCTTGAATATCGGGCCGTATGGCATTCCATTTTCGAGGATGCTTCTAAATTTGTGCTCGCAGCCGAAACTTCCAACCGTAACAAGCGGGCAACGTACTTTGCCACCTCCCTAGTGTCCGAAGCGTGTTACGCGTGCAAGGTCTCGATGCTCGTCACAATCCAAGAACTGAAGGAGATGACCTCAGTTTCGGAGCTCAAGGAAGCCCTCACAAAACCTCGACCACCTCTGATGACATGCTTGACACCCGCCTGTGCTTATGCTACAATGTTCCCCGGGGTATGTCAGGACATGAGAACGAAGATTGACACCCTGGCCGTCTTCAGAACACTCGCGCCATAGGCTATCGGCTCTGGAATCCGATGGGCTATATCTTCATGGGCAATAACCACAAGATGGGCGTTGTACGCGACTTATACTTGCACGATACCACTATCTCCTACAAGCTATTATTTTCCGAAGAGACTGATCGCGCTCTACAATGGCACGGCTAAGCAAACATAACTGATCGCTGACGCAGGTCCCCGTTTAAAATACTCACCGCGATGTAGGCTGTAGCATTTTGATTTGTTTTTGACGTCTGGCGATTCAGCTTCCGGACTCTGTTCTGCGTTTGAAATGGAAAATGCGCTCTAATCGATGCTAGTTCTCGAGTCTTGATGACTGTTGGATGGTTCCGAGTCTGCCCCTCTGAAACGCCCCCCCTGCTAAGCTGGTCTATTGTCTTGTACCATCTTTCGGACGACTGAAAGGGAAATATATCTGTGTAAATCAAATAAAACGCGTCGAAGTCGCGTAGCAACCACTTGTCGCGGCAGATAACGTGGTCGAGACAAGGTCACCGACCATTGGGCTGGAGCATCACAATCTGTGAATTTCTCCCAGTGGAATTCACATAATGTGCTCTACCCGTTAGGGAGACCTCGAAACTCTTCAACTATTCACCACACCATGATTTTCACATTTCGCACATTTCCAAAGCGGCAATTCGCAGATCGCTACCGCTTGCGCCTGTATTGCCTATTCCGTTCCCCCCCCCAGTCATTGCAGAGTTTACGCCCTCTTACAAGCATGTTCTGCCACTGACGTTACCTGGTGATCGAACTTGCTTCTCGCCAGCTCCCATCACCTGAATTTCTAATTGAATGAGCCAGAGACCCCACCTTGGCCGCGCTCTTTCTGAATGACATACCAATTGGATCATATATACTTATACTAGTACTTGACGAGGACATGACGAATACCGACACAGTCGCGGTTGCATTCGCAATCACCCGAATTCACTTGATGCACTTTTGTGACGAGTTGAGGAAAGTGAAGAGTGAATCCAATGTGATTGTGATTTCTCCCCCCTCTTTATTTCACCTCGTCACTCGTTCTAGGAACAAGACGAATATCGAGAACAAGCCCGTAATTGTGTTCGTGGCTATATAACCAACATACGGAACGGAGACCGTCCTGCATTCAGACATCCGGACTCGCTTTCTCATCCCTATATTCCACTCATATCTTTTCCTCGATGTTACACAACGCAGTTTCAGTCGACGAGTTCGACCCCGCAATCACTTGGTCTGCTTCTGGATGGGAGATTATTCCGGTCAATCCTTTGTCCGATTCGAAAGGCGAAGTCGCGCACGTCAGTACAACTGCAGGGTCGTATGCTAAATTTGGATTCTCCGGTACGCCTACTTAAAGAGAATGCACCACGCTACTAGACATTGATCGCGTTCGCTCCAGGGTCTGCGGTGGCTGCCGTATTCGACATGCCAGAAAGTGGTCTGGCCGCATTTCAGATAGATAATGGCACGGCCGTTTTGCGGAACTACAGCAGTGTCTGCAGCGAAAACGGGCCCGAGTTTTGGCAATCTGGCCCTTTGCAGCCGGGCTTCCATACATTGACCGTGACAAATTTGGCATACAACTCGAGCTTTAAGCTCAACTATATTGACTATCAGCCATTACAAGTCACCAGAAGAGTTCCAGCTTTTGCCGTCTACATATTTGTCGCACTTGTCCTCGCCATCATGGGTTTCTATCTCATTAGCCGTCGGGTCAGGAGATATCTACGCACAAAAGAACTCGAGGAAGTTAGCTTCCCAGATTACATGTATCCATCTCATGGTAAGCAACGCCACCGGAATCCAATGATTTATGTATCTAATTCATGCTCGTATATTAGGGCGCAAAAGGTCGAGCTTAGGCCGGGCCTTTCACCTTCCAACGCACAAAGTACCATCGCACTCACTACCTCCACCAGCTCTGACGCGCCTCAGGAGCGGGCCTATTGATAACATAGTGCCCTCCGTGATGCACAGTGTATCTTCTCCTGAACTTCACCGTGCGCACGCTCTGGGAATGAAATATTCCTTTACCAGGACGGTTGTTCCTAGCTTGCTAGAGGCGCAGATTTTTCCGCCTCACCCTCCATCACGACGCTTTTGATTGAAAGCTTGGTAGCCTCGGCGGCATTTCTTCCTTTCATATAATGGATCGCTACATTCATGCTGGAGATACTGGCGACCTGAACGCCACCCACGGTCATTAATTTCTGTCTGCTTATCGATACACTCATTGTTTCCAATCGTTCTCCAGTGCCGGCGCTCAGAATAATAGGTTTTAAATTTTAATATAGACCTTGCATCACAGCATTCAATCACTCCATTTGTACATAGACTCAAAACATCACTGTAGTATCCTCAATATTTTTATCTACCCGACTTCATGCTCTATTCTACTACTGCTTATACCTGATTCATAACTGTCATATAAGTAAAGTTTCGCCATCATGTGAAGATGGCCTGGCCTCCTTCACGATTCTCATCGGAGGATCACCTACCGTATTCTGTAGTACACCAGTGTCTCTGAAAATAACATAGCTAATATTTCCTTGATATAGTTGTATTTATTTTGAAATTGACACTTTGAGAGGGTGTTGCACAAGTATTGAATTAATTGTGGAGGAATACAATGACGTAAAAGTCGCGTAGTGACCTAGCACGTGCCGGGAATCTCGAATGACGACGCAATCAGCCTCATCACGCGGCGGGCGCCAAGCTCAGAGCTCTCATCTTCAACTCTCTTCAGTCCTTTGATATCCATTACATGGATTGCAAGATATGTGAATTAAAACAACGCCAATTCTACTGCGAGAATTGTCTCAAAACACAGTACGCCGCCTTTCATGGTTTTTCCGACACTCCGATCTCACACGTCTATCGATAGCCTCCATGATCTGCGTCAGCAAACACAACATTATGCGTTGGACCGCGACGAGCATGTCGCGAAAGCCAACAAGGCCCTCGTAGAAACGATGATCCCCGCTAGGGTCTCGCGCGCAAACCTGACCGCGGCCCAGCGGCAGGTCGAGGAGCTACAAATCGGTCTCGCAAAGCTGCGGAAGGAGAACGAGCGAAGTGGGTCAGCCTGCTTTCTATGTCCCATTTGTCCACTGAGATATTCTCAGAACGGGACCGCCTACGGTCCCTGCGCGAGACACTCGCGTCGCGCCGGCGCACGATGTCAGCGGCGAAGCTCCAGATATCGAGTGTCGTCCCCGCGCCGCCCGCGCGCGAGGCGGAGGATATCACGAGCCTGTCAGCGGCTATTGCACGCGCGCGCTCGGGTCTCGTACAGGAGCTGGTAGAGGTATTCAACGTCGTTGAGGTGGGCGGGCGGCCGCCCATCGGTGGCAAGGCGGGGACAAAGGGCGAGTGGACGATCGGCGACCTGATCTTGCCCGTCCCAGGCGACATACGCCGTGAGCGCCGTGCCATCCTGCAATTATGTGGCATTTTACTGAGATGTGTGCGCAGGATATCCGCCAGACCACATCAACGCGGTGCTGACGCACACGATCCACTTCCTCTCGCTGCTCACGTTCTATCTAGGGGTCCGGCTTCCGTTCGAGGTGGTCTGGACCGAAGGCAAACTGGGCGTTGGACAGCCGTGGATTGGCGCTATCAGGGGCGGCGAAACGGGCGGCTGGGCGAGGTGAGTGGTGTCCCATATACAGAAACTCGGCTTATACACTATTTCACGCAGATGGTACACGAAGCACCCCCTGCACCTATCGTCAGCGCCTATCACACCGTCCTCGCCTTCCTCGCCGACCACCCCACGACGAACCCATTCCTCACCGACGCCCCGCATCGCGGACTCCACAACGCTTGCCGCGTCTGTCGTCGGGGCGGACCCGCCCGCGTCAGCGCCTGAGTCGTCCTTCACCACAGCACTCTCGATGCTCCTGTATAACGTCTCCTACCTAGCTCACACGCAGAGCGTTGACGTCCCGCTGAGCCAGGCGGGCGACGTTCTTAGCAACCTCTGGATGGTGTGCTGCAGCGCTGAACTCGGGCGGTATGTTCTTCATTTTTTTCCGTTAGCGATGAAGCTGGTGCTGATGTTCAATGTCCGTCAGGAAGTCGCATGAGACGCACCCGACGCTGCCGCCGCCGACGCCGGCGTCATTCTCCCTAGACTTCGCGCAACTTCTGCAGGCCACAACGGCCAACCCTGCATCGCGGCCGCGCGCCAAGCGCCTGACGCATCACACATCGAGCGGGGTGGCACGGGACCGGATCGAGGAGTCGGCACGGGAAGACGAAGACTGGGACCTCGTCGATGACGATGTATGAGTACGTGGGGGTGGGAGCTTTGTAGGTGAGCGCCGCTGGCCGGCGCCGATACTTTGTGATCTTGAACGCGACACGGATCGCTTCTACATGTTTTCTTACTTCGTTTTTGCAGTCAAGAATGTACTTATACATATCTATTCAATGATAGTATTGCGTCTATTAGGCGCTTGGGGAGCGGCCAAAAAGAAAGCTTCGCCTGGTATTAAGATCAACTTGGATCCGACGGCCACGCCAGCACCTATGAATCAGACATTGCGATCTTTCAAGAAATGACTATTGAACTATCGAGGTATGTGTGTGCATAACAAAGTTGAGGTCCTTTGATGAATGTTGCGAATAGATCGTCGAGGAGAACCAAGCGCATTTGACCCTTTATCTAAATGGGACGAGAAGCGTCTGTGCCCCAAGTCGGGTATTTTTACTGCAGCGTCATACTTCACGTCACGCCCGATATCTTCTACCGCTTTATACTGGACAAGCAAGGTGCTTCAAGCGATGGAGGGCGGTCGGGCTCGGGGTGATTTTCGACGGGGTTGGGTGTCGAGTTCCACGTGGAGAGAATCCCGCCCATCGAGCGCCCGTTAGAACAAGACCTTTCTAAGTCGGTCGATGACTGGTGAATATGTTGTATTCCATGTTGTTTTCTATTTCCAGTAAATTTCCAGTGCCCACTTTGGACCTGGTAAATGGAAGGGTGTTTTTATTTCTCTCTTGGTTCCAATATAAAACAATACGTTACATAAATAATCTCGCGCTTCAAGAATCTATGTACATATTTGACAATGATACTTGGTACATACCGCAACAAAGTGTCTCATTCTTTCCTCTACCTATCACGCGCGTAGCTCCGCGAACCGGCGCACCCTATCACTTTCTATGATAAGTAACACGGCTGCGACCTAAGGCACTTTATTATATGCATATGAGTACAGAAAGACAAAAAGACACCCGTTCATGGGAAGTGCGCGCCAAGTAGATGATGGCGGTGTGCCCATGCAGCCTGTGTCTGGGTGAATGGGTATGTGATGCATCGCCGTCCTTCGTCCAAAGTTCTAGGTTTGGTACGCGTGTATGCAAGGACGCCACAGGTGGAGCCGCGCAGCGCGAAAAATGAGGTTGTATCTGTATGCTCCACTTGGGATATACAGCCTCGACGTCCAGTAGTGTTTAACTCCGTCCTGACATGCCTCAAGATTAAAGGCCACAGACGGAAATTAAATGACGACCATTCAGATGACGTCGTTGTTAATCTTATGCTGTAGTTTCTCCGCTGAATGATACATATCGTCAGATGTGTAGATCGAATGAAGTGACTGTGAAAAAAGCTCACAGATAGGTGATACGATTGAAAGTGATCTGCGAGCAGTCTCCTGTTCGAATGTGAGCCACATTGGCCTTCAGTTATGTAGTTTACGGAACATAGTGGGTAATGAATACATTAATCTACAATGGTTTTCGTGAAGGAAAGGTTGACAATGAAAATAAATGCCTTACAAAAATAGTGTTAAGTTTTCATGTCGTCAGACTCTTTTGCGGCTTCCTTCGACTCTGGCATTTTGCGCTCTCTAATCTTCCCGGACCGCGCGACCTGATCCCGAATCATCTCCCCCTCCTTCCTCCATTCCCTCCGTTCAAACGCGTCATACTCCTCCTTTGCGTCTATCCACCGTTCTTGAATATCCCTGATATCGCTTCCGGGACCCTTCAACGGGCCTATCGCACTAGAAAACAGGGCATATGTATTCGGACGTGCCGCAGGTCCTGCGTGATGCTGTTCGATGGTATCGGGCGGCTGATTCGAATCGGGTGGCGGTACAAAGACAAAGCCCGTCGCGCGGTCAATGGCGTGCATTAGTGTGAGCATTGAGTTCTTATCTTCCACGGCAAGTGTCTCAAATCCCACGAGGCCATAGTCCTCGACGAGGGAGATCATCGCCATGTTGAGCGCGGCGAAGCGCGGGGGCGCCGAGGCGTTGAGGGTCGCCTCGAGGTACGAGAGATCCTGCACTTCCGTGTAGAAGTCGAGGTTGAAGTCGAGATCGCCGTACTGCGCGATGAGGTCGATCTTGGAGAGCACATTGACGTGCGGTAGCTCGAGCTGGAGCATCGCGCGCAGCGAGAGGAGTAGCACGGAGACGTACTTCGCCGCGTCGGTGATGTAATGCGCGTCGCAGAGGTGCACCGCGGCGAGCTGGGCGCGTCAGCGTCTGCGCATGTGGGCTGAAAAGGGACGTACCCGGAACGCGCGCTTCGTCAGCATCTCGACGATGTGTTTTATGCTTTCGTGATTCGTACTCAGCTCGACTTGGCCTGGCAGATCAAACAGGACGTAGGCGTCGTCGCCCAGCGCCGCGAGCCGTGCTTCGATCCAATCAAAGTTGGCCTCGAGATACTCCATGCAGTATAGCATCCCGCCGTTTGGCCCTAGACCGTGCTTGTCCATGACATCTTGCAGCGTTATCAGCGCCGATATGTCGATCGCGCAGGGATAGGGTAGTGCATCATTTGCGGGATCCAGGTTCACGACGGAGATCGGGCGCTTCAACGCTGTGAATAGTTGATATTTTCCATAGCAATATGTCGATTTCCCGCTCCCTGGAGACCCACAGACGACTTCACCGAACGGCATGTTATGGAGGACGGAAAATGACGAATGCGGAGGGAGGCAAGGCTAGACCAGGGCTGACTTTGAAATTTCGGCGCATCCGTGCTGCTTTGATTACTTTCCCAGGCGTCTGTTCATCTTGACAGCCACAATGTCAATACTCATATCGACGCTATCCTGATGCTTCAAAGGCCTTCACGCGCCTACAACGCTCAAATACATCGCCGACATCCATTATGTCCCGCTCTATCGTTGACTTGAGCGACCACGTCGCGTCGGATGACGTACGCGTCAAAATTCTTGATGTACGCGCTGAACTCATTCCGGAGTAGATGGGATTTGTACTGGAACAATTGCGCCCCCAGAATGTAGCCCCAGCGCGAAACGGGGAGTCCAGTAGAGGTAGGAACGCAGCACCAGAGCAGCCCTTCATGAGGAAGGACGCGCACATCCGCACACAGATAGCAGAGTGCGACGCGCAGATGAACGCGTTCCGAGAAGACATCGAAATCTTACAAAACCAGTTGGACGTTTATGCCCAACAAAAGGCCAAGCTCCTCGCACAGTTGGAGCAGTCGCAGGCGCAGGGCTCTTCGTCCACCGGTGGCAGAGCACGCCAACAAGGGACCAACTACGCCGAGGGAACCTTCGACTGGGACGACGCGCTGAAGAAGCGCATGAAAGCAGTTTTTGGGATCGACGAATTCCGGCTCGCTCAACGAGGGTAAGTTGTTATAGGTTATCTGACTTCTGCCATCTGATTTACGATACTGAGTACAGGGCATGTAATGCAAATATGGATGGGCGCGATATCGTGTGCATAATGCCGACAGGTAAAAATTTCCGCTCAGTTTATCAATCTCATATCTCACTGAAGTCCCAAAACAGGCGGCGGAAAATCATTAACTTATCAGCTACCTGCCCTACTGACGGCGGGATGTACCCTTGTAATATCGCCACTGATATCACTAATGACGGATCAAGTATTGCACCTGGAGGAGGCAGGCGGTTAGTTTTTCCACTTTTCGTAACATTTCTCGCTCTAAAGAACCATGCAGTTGAGGCTACGATGATCACTGGATCGACATCGAAGACGGAGAAGAATCAAATTCTCCAAAATCTCAGGAAGCTCGCAGAGAGGAGAGTAGGGGCAACTGACACGGAACTCAAGCTGCTTTATGTTACTGTACGTCTGCATATACCTGTTCCTTCGCTTATACTCAACTTTTGGCCGCTTTTAGCCCGAAAAAATGAGTAAGGACAAGTCTTTTCGTGCTCTGTTACAGCGACTCGATCAGGGCCAGAAATTAGGTATCTACCTCGTTCCTTGTCGTCGTTGTATGTTGATCATTCGTACAATATCTTCTGTTCAGCAAGGATTGTCATTGACGAGGCTCACTGCGTATCTCAGCTCGGACACGACTTTCGGTATGTATTCAATTATGTCTTTCTTGCTACCACCTTCTAACAATCGAGGCTGTCGTACAGGCCAGATTACAAGGAGTTGCATATTTTAAGAAAGATATACCCTACAGTTCCTATCATGGCCCTTTCTGCCACATGTGGGCCGCAGGTCCTCAAGGACCTTATCAACATCCTTGGCCTGCGAGACCCTGTCGACGGAACAAGTGAGCATATATTATCCCATCCATGCAGTTTCCAGCTTGACGTAGCTTTCCGCAGACGCTCCATCGCTCGGGACTGTCTATTTCTCGTCTCCTCTCTACCGCAAGAACCTGCACTACAGCGTCGTGCCGAAGCCTGACAAAGCCGAGCAGCAGATCGCGGCAATGAAGGACTATATCCTCGACAAGCACCCTAATGATACCGGGATCATATATTGTTTCTCGATCAAGGTGAAACAGATCTTTTCTATCTTTGAGTTGCGCTAACAGCCAAGTATAGGACACCGAAGTTGTCGCCGAAAAGCTCAGAACAACCAGTAATGGACGATTGAAGACGGGCGTCTATAATTCACGGGTCCAGGATGGTGCGAAACATAAGCTCCATCTAGACTGGCGTGAAGGGCGAATCAAGATCGTCTGCGCAACTATTGGTGTGTCACGATATTCCAGCTTTCATCGAGTACTAGCATTCATAAAGTCATTCTGTTACAATAGCCTTTGGACTGGGAATAGACAAAGGCGACGTGCGATTTGTACTACACCATTCAGTGAGTGCCCAACTGTAATACGTGCATTCACGAGCTTACCCAGGCCCGCCAGATTTCGGTCAGTGCCATCGGTCGCGAGGTACACGCATGTTCTGGATGCTGACGAGTGCAATAGAAATCGCTAGAAGGATTTTATCAGGAGTCCGGGCGTGCTGGCCGCGACGGCAAGGACTCCGACTGTGTCTTGTACTACCGTCCGCAAGACGCTACGTCCCTGGGGGGCCTGACCTCGTCGGAAAAGGAGGGTAGCAAGAAGCGTATGTTGCACAGTCGCATCACGTCACGGCACGATTGACAGGCCTGCACCCTCCCACAGTGCATGCGGTACTTGCTTTCGCCGAGGACCTGCGGCAGTGCCGCAAAGTGCAGTTCGCAGAGTGAGTAGTCACTTTGCACACATATACACTGCCTTGCGCTGCCCCGCGCAGCAGCACGACGCTGCGCATGACGCTGACGGCCGCCGGGTTTCTCCGCAGGTACTTCTCGCACTCGTCGCAGCTCTCGGTCGCCGCGTGGACGACGGACGAAACGGGCGCGCTCGACCCGTGCGGGCACTGCGACAACTGCATGCGGCCACGCGACGCGCTTGCGCCGCGCGACGTCACGCTCGCCACGTGGCAGATCCTGAAGGTCGTGGACGCGGTGCGCCAGTCGGGCACGAAGCTGACGCTCGGCCAGCTCGTCGTGCTCGCGCGCGGCGGGAAGAAAGGCGCATATGAGGTCAAGAAGGGGCGCAAGAAGGAGCAGACGACCCTTGATCTCGAGCGCGTCGCCGGCGGGCCCGTTGATATGAGCAAATCGGTGCGTGCTTTGTTCAACCACTGCAGTAGGCTGTATTCATCGTGAACTCTATTAGCACTTGGAGCACTTGTTGGTGTATCTGCTGACGCAGAACTACCTGCAGGAGGAGTACCAGCAGACCGCGTATACGTGCAACGTATACCTCGCCCCGGGCGCGCTGTCGTCGCGCTTGCGGTACATGAGCCGCGAGTCCGTCGTCAGCTCAACGCGCGTGAAGATCGAATTCACGTTCTTGACCCCGCCGGCCAAGGGAAAGGGCAAGAAGAAGGCGGACGACGGCAGCGAGCCCAAGGTGCCGAGGAAGCGCACGGCGAGCGGTAGCAAGAAGGCCAAGGCGACCGTGGTTGTAGATTCGGACGAGGGCGATCTGAGCTCGGACGAGGACGAGAGCGAGGTGTTGATCACCGACTACATGAAGCCGGTCGCGCAACACGTAGACTCTGAAGATTTGTATGCTTCTGACGCCATTGAGGACGTAGATGACGACTGGGAGATACACCCCGTACGCGATGGACCACCACCAAAGCGACGCCGAACGGGGGAAGGATTCAAGATGATACAGGAAGGAGGTAATGAGGTCATGGTACTTTCTTCGGACTAGGTGCATGGGTGTACATAAATATGTTGTAATATAAATGTATAATGTGCATGTGTTGTGCGATTTGTTGTATTTGCGATGCTCGTGCCATTTAGGTTTGAACATACTTTTATTAAGCGGCTAAATGCGTGCATAAATACATGTGCTATGCGATACAAGATTACCCTTGACGAAAGAGCACCTAGATTAAAGATACAAGCGAACCAAAGCGATCGAAATTGAAAAGAGTGGAGTGCTGCCTTAAATAATCGCAGAGAAAGCGAACGTAAATAAGAATACGAAGTAAAATTGGATGAAATCGAAAACATGACGCGGTAATGTGGTGGCAGACAAAGAACATTTAATTTCTCGCCTGCTTGAGAGCAGACCGAAGCGGCGGCTTCGGGATGAGACGGTGCGTCAGGTCAATCCGAATGCACTCCTCGTTCATCCAGCCCTCGCCGCACTCCGGATACTCTTCCAGATCCGGAGGGTACTCCTGCCCGGATGGCGCAGCCTTGTACGCTCCGTCGTTTGTCCATAATTGGTCCCTGCGATAAGAGTAAAAAAAAGAGATGAATAAAATGTATTATCTAAAGACAGGTAGCTGAAAGTTACCCTCGGCGGTTGAACCAGCCCTTGCGGCGTTGGTACGTTGGGATTGGGGACGGGCAGACGAGGTTCTCGTTCCAGCGGACGGAGCGCAGCAGCGGCGCAGAGCTGCGCCCGCCGAGCGGCAAGCGCAACGGCGGGGTCTGGTCGCCGTCCGAGTTGCGGCGGTGCGGTTCGGTGGCTGGCAACGGAATGGGCTCGACAGGGTGCATTGGCGGTGGGCTGGGCGCGGGGTTCATCACCTTCAACCCGGGCGCAGGGTACGACCGCGACAGGGAACCAGCGCGGTCGTATGGGTTTTCGCCGTCGGAGTAGCGGCGCACAGGCTCGTGTGGTGGTGGTAGCCCATACGTCGGGTCGGGGAATGTGCGTGCGCGAGTAGGGTCGGAAGGCGCGGCACGCGATGAAGAGACTTGGACGGTCGACGAAGTCCGGTCCATGGCGCGTGAAGAGGACATGGAAAGAGCGGCCGCGGGGCGCTGTGCGGCTTGGTTTTGGTACTCCGGCTGGGAGTAATAAATACCCTGCGATGCGGGGGTGCCGCGACGGTCGAACTCTGCAGGGGGTGTGGGGCGCGCGGAGGGCGACGAGCGTTCGCCGCGGCTTCTATCGTAATCGCCGGTATTTCGCGATTCCGATACGCCAGAGTATGGCGGGGGCGGAGGGAGTGGCATCGCGCCGTTGAAAGGGATGGCAATCGTAGGTGTGGGGCGCGTGGAGGTGGAGAAAGAGCTTGAGCGGGTGCGAACGCGGTCGGTGGGTGCGCCTGGAGGCGCCAGGTATGGGCGTTGAGACGGATAACGCGAAGAGGCTGCTTCGAGCTCGGTGGGGCTGGAGCTGAGAGGGGCCGACTTGATGTACTCCCGCGGGTCGTTGGGAGACTGGGGCTTACTCCGAGGGTCTTGAAATGCCCGCGCGGGATCTACTGCGTATGAATCACGTCGCGAGGCACCCTCGCGCGGACTGGGGGTGCGCGAGTCCCGTCGATACTCTGTCCCGGAGGCTGCGCGGCTCGCGGCGTCTCGTGGCGAGGCCAGGTCGCCTCGTGGAAGCGAGTTGGCCAGATCGCGGCGATCGGAGTAAATGGCTGGCGCCGGGCCCGGGTCAGACCCGGCACGAGAGGCAGGGCCGTAGTCTTTGAATTCAGAGAGAGGCCGTGAGGCATTTAGGTCGGGGCGTGGGCCTGCGATCGAGATCCTGCGGCTGCGCGTTCGTTCCATAGGCGCGGGTGCGGCCCGGTCTTGACGACTGAATAACGGGAGATCTTGCTGCGCCGCGGTTGTGTATATGGCCTGGGAGGAGCGCGAAGGGGGGCGCGAGTCCAGGGTTGCGTCACGGCTCCAGTTTTCGGTGGCCAGAGAGGCGTACGAATAGGTGGACTGGCTCCCAACCTGCGAGGGGGCTGCGTCCGGAGCTGGATTGGACGGGAGGCGCTCGACACGCGGGGGGCTGTTCTCTCGCGACATGGGAAATGGCGCGGGGGGGACCACGCCAGATTGCTTGTATTCAGACTCGAGCGGCCGCGTTGGGAAATTCAAACCGGGTTGTGGGGGAACGGAGCGCACATCCCGGGTCGATGGAGAAGGTTGGCCTGTCGAAGGCACACGCCGTCGGTCGTTATCACTGGATGCCGAGCCTGCACTCGAGGAGTAGAATGACGCTGTCGGTGTCGAATTAAGCTCTGCATTACGCTTCGCAATTAAATCCCGCTTGTTCACTTCCACCTCGGAAAATGTGCTACCAGCGTATTCCGGTACGCTAATGTACGGGGGTACCATCTGGAGCATGGGATCCGCCTGGTTTGTGCCAGGCGTGGAAAGGCGCATAGGCGTGGCGGGCGTTGTTGATCGGGCCTGCAGCATAGCTACTCGTGAGCGTTGGTCTTCAGCTGCCTCGTGAACAGGACGCCCGGTGGAAGTGGTCCTGGCCATCATTGCAGCTTGGGAAGGGGCGACAGGTGGAGGATAGGCCGAGCGTGGAGCAGGAGTGACTGTTCTGGTGAGGCGCAGATCCTCCACAGAAGGGTCGCCTATTGTTGTCCGAGGCAGTGTGATGGTGCTGTCTGTCGACATCGCAGGAGAAAAGACCGAGGCGGGGGAGAAGTCGTCAGTCGTCGGGGAATCCAGTTCCGAGTTCGAGAAGATATCCGATTTGGAGCAGGCAGATTGCTCATAAATGAAAGTGCCGTTGTTGGCACTGGGATAAATAGAGTAATTCGTCGCCACTCGAGGGCGTTGGTCGTAAGTCGGATAGGCAGTGCTAGGAGAAAGGACAGTGGGTTTGTGATGCCTCGAAAGAACAACGACGATTTTGCCTAAAATTACGCACCTGGGCTGGTACCAGTTCGAATTTGGTTGCTCTCTCTGAGAGTTTGAACGGTACCCAGGCTCCACCTTGGGAGCTACCGGGTATGGGAAAGGTACGTTGGACTGGGTCTTAAATACGCGGACCGAGAACCGGTTGGACGACGGCTAGAGTAAATGTAGAAGTATTATGAAGCCAACGCCGAGAAGAAATTTGGCATCTGTGTACGCACCTTCGAAGGCCCATTTTGAGCTAATTTGCTGGAAGTGCTGGGAAGAAAAGAGGCGAACATGCTAGCAGACAGTAGTACTGAACATCAGGATGCGAAGACAGACAAAGGATGTGTATTTTATGTACGTGGGGGAAGCCGAACATCACGCTATTCACACGAGTAAAGCTGGAGGTAAAACATGCGGCACGATCAATCTGCCTGTAAGGCCGTTCCATTGCAAGGGTCCATGATGCCATAGAAAGACAAAACCGTCAAGGTCTTCTGACAGCTGTACCAGCCTGTTGGAAAACATTATTTTCAATAACAGCAAAAGATGCGCAACGACTAAAAGACTCACAGGAACATGTGAAGACGTTAAACTCCACTTGTTACATGCCTTCTCTGCCACACTGCTTCCGGACACATGTTTTTCATCTCACTGGGCGCACACCCTAGTGGATCCTGTGTTCCTAGTACATGGTGTCATGCATTAGGGAATGTGGCTGCCATATTCCTGATCGATGCTAAACGATGCTATCGTCGTGAGCCCCGGTGGAGAATGGAGGTCTATTAAAATTTAGCCGCTGCGAAACAGCCTCTTTTCGGTGACCCCGAGCCATATCTGTCGAGAGGTGATTTAATGAGTAAGTAAGATGCAGGGATACGTTCAAAGTTGGAACTTGGACCTTGGGACAAGAGATATTTTTGCGCACCTATGTCGTCAAAGGCAGTCCCATGTAATTTGGCCCATGCGGTGCTCACTGGGACCTACAGACGGATTCGTACCACCAGTCAGGGACTCTGGAGTCTCGACTTCGTGAAGCTGATCGGAAAGCAGGTATGAGCATCAGAGCACTTGCCGATTCCGTAGTCGCGGTCGGACATGAGGTCCTTTAAATGCCAGTGCCAGGATATGCTTCATTTACACTGTCGGAATGGATTACTGCGATAGTGGTCAAATTAAGCGCCGGCGGTCTTCAAGGTGTATAAGTTTTGTTTGATAGTCACGGTTGCCGCGTTCAAGTCAAGTCCAAGTCAAGTTCAAGCCAAGTTCAACTTGTTTTTGCGTTCAAGCGTTTCGGCGTGAAATTGTTATGTAATTGATTGCATTTATAATTTACAAATTTAATGTTAATACAATGCTTTGCTAACCATTAAAAGTTAAACGGGTTTGGCTTTGCTAGTGACTCGTCCTTGTTTGAACAGCAACTTGTCCGCAACGTTGCCCAACCTTCCTCCGTCCATATATACGCCCATTGGCTGCTCAGAATCACAGGAATCGGCCTCCCTTATCACTTTGAAGGATGCACGCCCTCCGCCAGGAGATTCTGCCAGCAAGTGGCGTTGAATTTACCGCCAGTCTGAAATTGACACCAGCCACACGACCAGCGACGCCGAACGTTTCAACGCGTCATGAATTCGTTTCTCGAGTTCTTTGTAACTTGGTTGTTGCGCGGTCCAGCCTGCTGCGTATATTCGAAGTGCGAGAAGAACCAGCACCGATACAACCTCATGTGGATGACGAGCGAGAACGACGGGCGAATGTGAGGCGAGGTACGGAGGCTGTGGAAGGAGAGGTTGCGATGGATGAGCAGGGCGATGGGTATATCAATATAGCCAAGGTGATTTCTACAAAATCCATGTATCCCATAGATAGTCTTAATCCGAGACCATTATTTGGATCTGAGCAGTGCTGATATGCATTTTTAGTCCGTACCTCAAACAGAACCTATCCATCTGTCGACTGTGACCCGTTTTTATCTTGTCAAGGAACACCGCCTTCATGGTCTTGTTACTGGTATAGAGGCAGTGAAAATCGTTACGACACATGAGGACCACTTGGATCGACTTCTAGTATCGTTCAAAGATGCGAAGGTCTGTTTTTCATGAGCAAGCTATCACCGTGCATTGATCAAAGTTCCCTTAGATCGCGCTTTTGGAGTGGTCGGACGCCATTCACGATCTTGTTACGGTCTCAATACATACATACGAACGGGCTCCGCAATTGGTATGTCTCTCGTCTTTCATCGTTCCGCCTTCCTCATGAGACTCTAGCTCGCTCTCGATTCACCCCTCTTCAGAGCAGAACTAAGGGTGGACCCATTATCTCGCTGCGCGGCCTTATCCCTCCCAAAACATGCCTTGGCCATTCTGCCTTTCTACCAGTCGCAAGCAGAGTTAGACATCATGGATCAGGACCAAATGCAAGCCAAGTAAGTTTACATCCCACATGTATCTTTCGTCCATAACCAGGCAATTTCCAGAGATGTTCCGTACTCACCAAGCTTCATCCTTGACCTTCCTGCACAAGTGGATTCCAATCTTCGTAATGTGATAGACTTCGTCTTCTTGCCTGGCTTCAACAATCCCACCGTCGCCGTTCTCTTTCAAACACAACAGACATGGACTGGGTAAGCCTAATTCATTGACAATGTCGATCATATTCTCACCATCCGCAGACGCTTGAAGGAGTTCAAAGATACCGTAAAGCTCATCATTTTCACTCTCGATATTGCCACCCAAAACTACCCCATCATCACTTTCGTCGAAGGCTTACCATACGACTGTCTCAGCCTCCTGCCCTGCTCCACATCTCTGGGTGGTGTTGTCATCACCACAAGTAATGCCCTGATTTATGTCGATCAATCGTCGCGACGTGTCGTTCTGCCCCTCAACGGATGGACTGTCCGAATCAGCGACCTCCCGTTATTAGCTCAAACACCCGCGGAGCATGACCGCAAGTTGTTTTTGGAGGGATCTCGATCGGTCTTCGTCGACGACAAAACGTTCTTCCTGATCCTCAAAGACGGCACGGTGTACCCCGTCGAGATCGTCGTCGATGGAAAGACTGTGTCCAAACTCACAATATCCCCTCCACTCGCCCAGATATCGGTCCCCAGTGTCGCCAAAAGTCTTGGGGATGACCATATATTCATCGGGAGTACCGTCGGGCCTTCCGTTCTTCTCAAAGCTGCGCACGCCGAGGAAGAGGTCGAGAAGGACAGCCTGGATACTGCCCCTGCCATAGTTCAGGATGATGATCAGATGGATTACGACGACGAAGATGAAGGTTCGTAGTTCACTGTTATGTTTATATGTTATACGTAATTTAACCACGAAAATTGCAGACATCTACGGCAGCTCAAAGACAACTACAAAAACTATAGCCAACGGACAAACGAACGGGCAGGCTATTGTCAAGAACATGCGAACAGTCATTCATCTCTCACTACGCGATTCCTTACCAGCTCATGGTCCTATCGCAAGCATGACCTTCTCACTCGCAAAAAATGGCGTATGTAGTTTCCCTAACCTCCTTCGACGAAAGTGAAAGTCTCACATACTCCGTTGTAGGATCGACCAGTACCTGAGCTCGTCGCGGCAACGGGATCAGGGCCAACAGGGGGTTTTACGCTCTTCCAGGTAAAACTTATTTTCCAATTTTGCTTCAACAGTACCTTTTTTGACATCAAGCAGCGTGACCTTCCTGTGATCGCAAAGCGCAAATTACATATCATTGGCGGCGCTCGTGGGCTATGGTCCCTTCCTATTCGGCAACCTGTGAAAGCCAGCGGAATTTCCTACGAAAAAGCTATGAATCCGTATCAAACAGAGACAGATACCTTGATTCTCAGCACCGACATCAATCCCTCTCCAGGTCTATCACGAGTTGGTCAGCCGTTATGTACATGAGAACGTTTGCTAAATATCGACCTTAGATCGCTACGAAGTCGAACAAAAGCGATATATCTATCACTACTCGCATCCCTGGGACCACCATTGGTGCAGCACCATTCTTTCAACGTACAGCTATCCTTCACGTCATGACGAACGCTATCAGAGTTCTCGAGCCTGGTATGCTTTTGCACCCTCCTTTTCTTCATTTCGCTTATTGTCGTGTTTTAGATGGGTCAGAACGGCAAATAATCAAGGATATGGATGGGAACATGCCACGACCGAAGATCCGGGCGTGTAGCATCTCTGACCCTTTCGTTTTAATCATTCGTGAAGACGATTCTATAGGATTGTTCATAGGCGAAACGGAACGAGGGAAAATTCGACGAAAGGATATGTCTCCGATGGGCGACAAGGTTTGTCTATTCTTCATTCATGAAATTTTGCTATTGACTCCCTTCTGCTATTAGACCTCTCGATATTTGACAGGCTGCTTCTATGCAGATACCGCCGGTCTTTTCGAATCTCAATACAAGTCGACGGTATCGCCAGTTGGTGCGACTACAACACTGCAGTCCGCAGTAAATGCTGCGAACAAAGGGCAGTGGCTACTGCTGATGCGTCCTCAAGGGGTCATGGAGGTGTGCCAGATTCATCGATTCGTTACAAAGTTACAGTTAACACCCGATAGATTTGGACATTACCTAAATTAACCCTAGCATTCTCTACGGACAGCCTCTCCACACTTCAGAATGTCCTGGTAGACTCTCATGGACCGCCTGCGATATCACTACCTCAAGACCCCCCTCGGAAACCGCAGGATCTTGATGTCGAACAGCTTCTTTTGGCCCCCATTGGCGAGAACTCACCCCGCCCTCACCTATGTGTAAATTATCTTCCGCTTTGAAACACTGCTCGACTGAATTGCTCCGTAACAGGTCTTCCTCCGCTCAGGGCAATTGACAGTGTATGAAGTCGTACCGGCCGGAGCCACCGAGCCTGTTGATACTGCACGGTCGTCGCATTTGAAGGTCATGTTCGTGAAAACAGCCTCCATCGCATTCGAGATACAGCGCCAAGAGGACGGTGACAAGAGTATTATCGCGGAGCAGAAGCGGATATCACGTACCTTCGTTCCGTTTGTGACTACCCCAGCACCTGGAATAACGTATTCGGGCGTCTTCTTCACTGGCGACAGGCCAAACTGGATTCTTGCGGGGAACAAAAGTGGGGTGCAAATATATCCTTCAGGGCACAGCGTTGTACACGCTTTTACTGCCTGTTCGTTGTGGGAATCAAAGGGCGACTTCTTGCTGTACACAGAGGAGGTGCGTGTTCTGCTATGAATTATGATGTGATGTTTTCCGGTGTTGATACTCTGTAACAGGGACCTAACCTCCTTGAGTGGGTGCCAAACTTCCAATTGGACGGTCCATTGCCATCCCGTTCTGTTCCGAAAGGACGGTCGTATTCGAACGTGCTCTTCGATCCTTCGACCTCCTTGATTGTTGCCTCTTCCTCTTTACAGGCAAAGTTCACGTCCTACGACGAAGACAATAACAGAATATGGGAGGCTGATGGTCCGTGTCTGCTACATCTCTGGTCATAACCTCATAGCTTACATGCCGTCTTGCAGCTCCGAACATAGCAGATCCGCTGTGCGACTGCTCGACCCTCGAGCTAATATCACCTGACCTATGGAGCACACTCGACGGGTAAGATGAAAAGTTCCCCGGTGTTTCGTATTACCCTGCTGAAGCTGTTCGCAATGCAGCTATGAATTTGCGACAAATGAATATATCAACGATATGGCCTGCGTCACGCTTGAAACGTCGAGCACGGAGAGCGGAAACAAGGACTTCATCGTGGTCGGCACTACCATCGATCGTGGGGAAGACCTGGCGGCAAAGGGCGCGGTAAGCTTTTCACGCGGCGTGCCCCAGACACGATCTTGATCTGATACTGCATTTTAGACTTACATCTTCGAGATTGTCGAGGTCGTGGCCGACCCGGCGGTGCTGCCTAAACGCTGGTTCAAGCTCCGGCTTCGCTGTCGGGATGATGCCAAGGGTCCGGTAACCGCTGTGTGTGGCTTTTCCGGGTACCTGGTCTCGTCCATGGGCCAGAAGGTAAGCCTTTGTTCCACTCCAGAGCATTGTTTACGAGCTTCGGTGATCCTAACTGTACCTAGGTGTTCGTCAGAGCCTTTGACTCGGATGAGCGCCTCGTGGGTGTCGCATTTATGGACGTGGGCGTCTACGTAACCTCTCTCCGGACCCTGAAAAACCTGCTTCTTATCGGCGATGCTGTGAAAAGCGTGATGTTCGTAGCCTTCCAGGTAAGCTCCGTGCAAGTTACGCCCAACGTGTTCGACTGTAGATGACGCCTCTTTCTCCGCACAGGAGGACCCATACAAACTCGTCCTCATCGCGAAAGACACCAAGCATGTCTGTGTAACGAGTGCTGACTTTTTCTTCACGGATGGTGAACTCTCTATCGTAACCGGCGACGAGGATGGAATCATCCGCATCTACGAGTACAACCCGCAAGGCGAGCTTATTTCCCTCAATTTTAAGCTGAATGAAAAGTTGACAGCTTTGATTATGTCAGATCCCGATTCTAATGATGGCCGATACTTGCTGCTCCGCACCGAATTCAATGGGCAAATTGAATACCGCACTTCCCTTGTTATTGCACGCCGAACAAAAGATGGCCCAGAAATCCCACAGTCCAAGTTGCTGATGGGTGCGTTGTCCTATATCTCGGGGGAAATGTAATTATTCACTCGCGTTAATATCCAGGCTCGCCTGACGGCTCGTTAACGTCTCTCACGAGTGTCGACGAGCATGCTTACAAACGCTTGCAACTCCTCCACGGCCAACTTACGCGAAACATCCAGCACACGGCAGGTCTCAACCCGAAAGCGTTCCGGTGCGTTCTATCTCGGCTGCATTTAGGCGTCGCCCGCTGACTGTATCCCTCAGCATCGTCCGTAATGACTTCGTATCCAAGCCACTATCCAAGGGTATCCTGGACGGAAACCTTTTGGCACACTATGAAGGATTGCCTATCACACGCCAGAATGAGATGACGCGCCAAATTGGAACCGAGAGGGTTCAAGTTCTGCGCGACTGGATTTCGCTGAGTGGTCCATGGTAGAGACATTCCGCGGTTCGCAATTTTGGCTTTCGATAAATGTTTTGTAAATCGTGTAACTACATATTCTTTAATGAGTAATTTTTGAGATATCGGATACTCAGAAACCGTTCGCAAAAACGGCTGTCACTCGAGGGCCTTCAAGCTGGTATTATTCGACAGATTTTTGTCAAAAAGATGATTACTAACGGGCGTACATGATTGCGCGCAAATGTAGTATACGCCCTTCAAGTTCCCGGCACCGAACTCGTAACCCAGAATACTGACTATTAATTCTGAACTTGAATCTGACTGCTGACCTGGTAACATGTTGATCTCACGGAATGTGGACATTCGCCTCCAGTTTATCCTACATATTGTGTCTCTTTCATGTTGTGCCCAAGTTGTGCCCCCAAATGTCGACAATTGCATGAGAATGATTCAAGAACGATTAGCAATCTGTGAGCAATCTATGACAATGTTTGTCATGCAATGACGACATCTATGTTCAGACCTCTCAAGCCCCCTATATTGGACTGATAGCTTCAGCATGTGGAAACCGTGGATCACAAAGCTGTTCTCAAAGCAAGAATAATTAGGCCAAGCACAAGGGTGCGCTAACATATATAAACTCCCACTCTCGTTCTTCAGTCCTCACGGTATCCTCGTTACCATCCCTCAGCATAGCTTCCCAACTCCCTCGCTACATCGCGAGAATGCCAGAACAGATTACTCTATACACTGCCAAGGTACGATATTCCGCCATTTCCACAGAAATTCTGTCCGTTTACACGGCTGGTCTATCAGATTTGCCCCTGGGCACATCGAGTACGTAGCGGTGTAATGTCTTGCGGTGCTTTCGTTTAATCCCTAGCGTTATAGGCAGAGATTGCACTGGCCGAGGCGAAGATTCCCTTTAAGCGCTTCGAAATCGACTTGAAGAACAAGCCCGAGTGGTACGCGCCGAAGGTCAATCCAGCCAGCAAGGTGAGCGCCCTCTTAATCGGCATCATGCACGCACGGTATTCACCTTTGCACAAGGTCCCGGCCATCTCATACGGCGGGCCGGATGTGGACCCAGCGACCCCGTCCCCAGAATCGCAGAAAATCGCCGAGTCCGGCATCCTCATCGAGCTATTCGCTGATCTCAGCAAGGAAGAGCTCCTCCCCAAGGACCCCATTGCACGCGCGCGTGCCCGCTTCTTCGCAGAGACTGTAACGTCGGCTGCCGTAGGCCCCTGGTATTCGGCCGTGACGCGGGGCGAAGACCCAGCACCGTTTTTGAAAGCGCTCGACATCGTGCAGAGTCTGCTCCCTGCCGAGGGATTCGCCGTAGGCCAGTGGAGCATCGCCGACGCCGCTGTGACGCCTTTCTTCGCTCGTGCCGAGGCCACCTTCAAGAACGACATAGGAAAGTACGAGGTGGGCAAGGGCAAGGCGCTCTGGGCGACTGTGGAGAGCGATCCCAAGTACGCACGCTTCAGGAAATATTTCGAAGACGTCAAGAGCAGGGACAGCTTCAAAACGACATTCGATTCCGTACGCGAACTTCTTGTTTATGTTGAAATACCGTACTTACAACGCCGTATTATGATAGGATGTCGTTATCAAGTCCTTCTCGGCGTTACATGGCAGACCTTCAGCATAAATAAATGCTCAAGCAGAACGTGTTGTATCATGTGTAATTGGATTTTGAAACATGGTTTTGTGGCTTTTCACTGTGCAGTATGATGAGGGTGATATTGAAACAGAATCCCAATAAAATATTTCTGATATTCATATCTAACTTCGATACCGTCAATATAGCGATCCTTCAGAAAGATCGACATTAAACATGAAAAGGATGTGCCCATACAGAAGCAGCAAATCCTCCGTAGAATGAACCAGTGCGCTTTAAATTATCCCAACTTTGTCTGTAACACTACTGCCCTCAGCTATGCATCAAGCAGGAAGCTTAAACCACGGAGATCCATGAATCAATAGAAACAGCACCGCGCAGAAAAGACCCTCGAGGCGCCGCTCTATATGATTTTCATCTCCGAGAACTCGTCACAGGACAGGATGATAGGATGCGTTGTCCCTCCGTATCGCGACTCGGAAGTTGTGCATCCACATCCGCCTCGAGGTGAGTCGCTGCGTTTCCCACCTCGTGCCTATGTCAATATCTCCACAGCGCCCAGGGAGGCTACGGGTCTCCCGCGGGACCCGCACTAGCGCATCAACAACACGCACAATGTTCAACAACCTTGTTATCTCGTATGGCGCTCGGTACATCTCACTCTGCCCCAGGTACATAGCCGGCCTGCAAGATATATTTCCTGCCTGACCCTTAACATTTATTTAGCCCTGCGCCCCACTCCTATTTGTTGAAATTTATACTATTTACATTCAATATCGTGTAAAGCATAAAATTACAACACTGTAAACAGTTGCACCAAGATATGTCGCGAATTCAGAGCTCAAATATTTGCATACCCACAACATTGATATTATGCACACCCTTTAATCCTGCGACAGCCATATTACGCGATATAACACAAGGCTCAGCATAACCAAGAGACACCATCCAGAACACCTATATACCATCAATCCCGGTCAAAATAGCCCGGAAATAACCGGGGCCAAATCCATTCAATGATAATTGAGCGGCGCTTAAGCAATGTTGAGTCGACTAGTAAAATAAGATGGATTGCAGTACAATTAGCAGTCGGTAGCGTGTGTGGAAACATGGCAAAGAGGTGGTTTTGCCTCGCTGAAACATGTTCATATGTGCAAGCGTGGCGAAAGCGTGGTAAAAGCGTGGCTGAGCCATTTCTGCAATTATTTTGGATTCGTGTTATTTATCATCAGTACGCGCTATGTCTACCTGCCTCTTTTCCTGCAACGTCTATGCCTACCCGCAAAAAGAAATCGCATACTCAGAGCAATACGCCGTCGCATCAGGGCTCTAGAGCGCGGGCCACTCCAAGAACTAAAGAAACGTTTGCTTGCTCCTGCACCCAACGCTGCAAAGGCCGATTGAAGTACCTTACGCGCGTCACCTACTTGAAACACGCCCCATTTCGAGAACTGGACGCACAGCGAGATCTTGAACAGACCACTATACATTCCCCTCCAAGTATCGCCACAGGCTTATCATCTGGAAATAGCAGGGATACAACGGTACTGTCTTCTCGCTCCTATGTTTATCTTGTTTCACTGACTTTCCATACGACTAGGACGTTTTGCAGCCCTCAGCCGACGTGTCAGATTATCGCGAACGTCCGTCTCAATGTAGTATGAACCTCGTACCGGAAGAGAACCCCTCCTATCCTGATCATGATGCCTCCAATCCCGAAAATCAAACTACCCCAGGTCTCGAAAACAATATCTCTGCGCCGGCGAACAATACTTCGGATCATTCAGCCACTCCTGTCGATGGTGAGCAGTACGAACATTACGAAAGCGAGACGACCGACTTAGACAACATTTTCGAAGTTGCTCGTCTTTCCGACTTCCAGAATACCATCCTGTTCATTAATGCACTTCGTGGCGCTACGCTCGACGGGGAATATAGCGCTCTAGACGACTCCACTGTGCAGAGAATCCGCAACCCACCATCCACGGTATTCAATTTTGACGAGGACCCTGATCTTCGACTTGGACTAGACATTTTCATCTCGAATATCAATTCTTCGATCCACACATACAACTCTACCAGGGAGGCCATCATGAGGCGGCACCCCGACGATAATTTACCTTCCTATGACCGGGTCAAGCGCAAAATCGAAGACATTACAGGCATCAGTTCGATATCTCACCCCATGTGTAAGAATAGTTGTATTGCATTTACTGGACCCTTCTCAAACCTAGACAACTGTCCGCGATGCCAAATGCCCAAAATTTGCCCAGTAACACAGAAGGTGCAAGAATTTGTGACCATCCCAATTGCTCCAGTTCTTCAGGCTCTCTGGCGTGACCCCAAGAGCGCCAAACGGCTCTCATATCGTCGATCGAAAACTCAAGAAATTATCGCCGAGCTCCAGAAGAACTCCGGCAACCTTTCGATTTACGAAGATTTCCTCCATGGCTCAGATTACCTAGAGAACGTACGGAATGGCAGCATCCAGGACACTGATATGGTGCTGATGTTTTCATTGGACGGTGCCCAGCTGTATGCTCACAAGTCTTCGGACTGTTGGATATACATCTGGGTTCTTTTCGATTTATCACCCGCTGAACGATATAAGAAGAAACACGTTTTGCCAGGCGGCTTCATCCCCGGGCCAAATAAGCCTAAGAACATGGACTCTTTCCTATTTCCAGGTCTCTACCACCTTGCTGCTATCCAGAACGAAGGCCTTCCAATCTGGGATTCTTCAACAAGCAGTATGTTTGATTCAAAACTATTCCTTGCGCTTAACACTGCAGATGGGCCTGGCATGGCGTACCTCAATGGTCTGGTAGGGCATCACGGAAAATTTGGGTGCCGATTATACTGCACGGTCCCAGGACGACATAAGCCCAATGGGCCTCATTACTATCCTGCTCTATCGAAACCACTAAACTATGTCATGCTAGGTTGTGATCACGACGACATACCTCATGACTCATACCCGCAAATGTCATCTCAGCTCTATTTTTCTAATCTTCGCTACGTACTCGATTCGCCAAATGACACGCAATACAAGAAACGACGACTGGACACCGGCATTTCGAAACCGTCCATCTTCTTGGGGATCTCGCAAACTCGAATACTTGGAATACCGGGGTGTTTTGGCTCCGATATCATGCACCTGAGTTCATTCAATCTTTCCGATCTACTTCTCTCGCTCTGGAGAGGTGTATTGGACCACAACAAAGACGACCCCCCTTCGGAATGGCCGTGGGCTGTGCTCACTGGGGAAACATGGGATCTTCATGGACAGGATGTTGCTGCCGCAACACGTTACTTGCCTGGATCGTTTGACCGTCCCCCCCGCAACATCGCAGAAAAGATCAACAGCGGGTATAAAGCTTGGGAATACTTGCTGTATCTTTATGGACTTGCTCCGGCTTTGCTTTATGGAATTCTGCCGACTCCGTACTATATTCATTTTTGCAGACTTGTTCGGGCGATGCGAATTGTGCAACAGCACAATATCAAGAAGCAGGACATCATCACAGCACACGAGCTACTGGTGTCTTTCGCACATGATTTCGAAGTTTTATATTATCAACGAAGAGTTGACAGGATACATTTTGTGCGCCAAAGCATTCATGCCCTTCTCCACTTAGCACCGGAAATTTTTCGTATCGGCCCGCCCATCTGTTCCTCCCAGTGGACAATGGAACGCACCATCGGCAACCTGGGACAGGAGATTCGACAGCCATCAAATCCGTACGCAAATTTATCTCAGCGTGGTTTACTGCGCTGCCAGGTGAACGCTCTCATCTCTATGATTCCGGAACAGTCGATTGGCGCCAGTACCACATCTACCACGATGGACCTCGACGGGTATTTACCTAGAGGTTCCATTCAACTCGAAAATGGCTATGTATTACTTCGCGCTCAGGATCAGATACGCTCTATGCAAGGATGCGAGGCTCTCGCTTTCGCTACCTATCTTGCAGGTCAACATCAATTTCATCCCTCATCCAATGCTGCAGACTGGTGTCCCCAAATCGCTCGTTGGGCCCGTTTGCGCTTGCCTAACGGTCAAATTGCTCGATCACGATGGAAGGAGATTCTGAAACCACTTGATAAGATACGTGTATCGAGGAATGTCAAAGTGAGTCTCATTACTTCCGACTTATTTTTACTTGACAATGACATTCGACGACTCAGTTTGTGAACGATCATCAAATGTTCTTTGGGGAAGTCTACTACTATTTTCGATGCAAAATTCGCGAGCAAATTTGTACATTGGTAATGGTATCGGTATATTCCAGCCCTGATCCAACCCTATACGCGGACTCTGCAGAAACCGTCCTCGCATGCAAATATGGCGGGGATTCTTCACTCATTGTTATCGATTTCACGTCCGTTATCTCTGTTGTTGGAATGGTTCCACGCAAGTTTTCTTGTCTCGACGTCGAAGGAGACTGGCATTATGTCGTTGAGAAGCCTGGATTAGATCTAGCCTGCCTGGGTGGGACATTTTCTGACAATGACTCAGAGTAGTACTTACTGTGACATAATTACATAATTACATTGTTCGGTTTCTGTGCTAGAAGCTTTAATACACTCTCTTGCCATCGTTTGCCTCGTTCCGATCATTCCTTGCAGCCATGTCGCTTAACTTATCAACCATTCTCTCTCCTTCAAATTTCCTTGACTCATCCTGTTACTCAGACCCAGAAATCGACGACTACCCCCCTCAGATACATCCAACATACCCATTTCCCATCGAATCCGACAATTACGACGATCGCAGTTACTCAGAACCTTATCCCAACTCGAACTTCCGTACCATGAGTCAATCCCTGTCCGGCGTCAGTGCCTCTGCGACCGGAACCTATGCAGAGGGCGCGAGGACAGAGCCAATCAACCTACTGCGTCCCACCCCAGGGAAGAAGCCACCGTGCCCAACGCTACCTAGCCCCGTGAACATATCAGCCTACACGAAGCCAAGTTACTTCGGACGGTACATTACTGTGGTCCTCACTCCTGCCACCAAACTTGCTGAGCGCTCCTGCCTTACAGCTCTGGTCGAGGCAGACATGCTTAAAACCTTCAACAAAGCCAACGCCTCTCGATTTGCTGATCTTATCACCTTTGAACTCGACAACCAAATACCGAATATTCCTGAGACATGGATTCGCGAAGTTCTATTCGGCGAGCATGGTCTTTTTATTCGGTCCTTCAGCGCAATTATCAGTGACAGCGACTCTCCTAGTCTGTGGAACGCAAAGCAGGGGATGAACTGTTTTACCCTCCCACCACCTACCTTCATTGAAGGACAGATGGTCACATGGCTCAACTCTATCTCAACACTCTTGGCCACAACCTTTAGCGGCCAGCAGGTTGGCTCTCCTGATGGCAAGCTCGCATGTCGACGTACCTGGAGTAACCGCACTGCAAACAGCGCGCCAACGGGGGGTACTCAGTGTAGGAAGCCTGACCTCGTCCTTTTCGATAATGCGCTTGCGGCCACTTTCGATGAGAACCACGAGCACTACAAGGCAAACTACAAGCCGGGTTGGGAAGTCATCAAGGCCTTTATCGAACTCTCCACCACCCCAAATAAATTCTCCGGTATGATGGGCAATATCACTGAAAAGGCGCATCTTATGTTCGAAACCCAGCCCTACCGTCGCTTCGTTATTGTTCTTGTATTCTGCGGTAGTGGCACCGCGGCAAGGTGGGCTCTGGTTCTAATCGACCGCTCTGGCGTTATGTCCTCCCGTCCCTTAACCCTCAATGGTGGAGGTGGCATCACTCTCGCTCGAGTCCTGTATTTCCTCAGTATTGCGGGCCCAAATGAGATTGGAATCGACGACACCATGACAATTGATGAACTCACCGGCATGGTCACTCATATCACTGTCACTGGTCAAAGTCCAAAATCTAAGGATCCAGTGACGCTTGTTTTCGAAATCGTCCGACTTATTCACTCCACTCCTCAACTCTCTGGCCGCACAACTCGAGTATGGCTTGTCCGAAGGAACGGTGAGTATTATACTCTCAAGGACTCGTGGCCTTTGGAATCGAAGCCGTTTTCCGAAATCCGCCACCTCATGAAAATCAATCAGTCCGATCTTGAGCAACAAGAAGAAGCAAAAGGCTCTCAAACACACTTACCCCATTCTTATCGTTGGCCAGGAGTTCGCCGATTCTACTGCAAGTCGTCTTCGTGAAGTGACATTTGGTGACAAGCCACTGTTTCGAGCATCACGAGTGCATCGTAGGATTGTTACTCAGCCAATTGGCGATCCCCTCACCTCCTTTCGCTCTAAATTAGAGCTATGCAATATTCTCTATGACGTCGTTAGATGTATGTGATTTTGTTGGTTTTATACTTTTATCTGATTGCACTTTCTCAATAGATTTGGAATATTGCGCCGAGACTTGTCAAGTTTGCCATGGTGACATTAGTATCAACAACATTGTTATCCACCGCATCTGGGACGACGACGATGACGATGACGACGACGATGACGACGACGACAACAACAACTATGACGATGGTGATGACGCCGACGCCGACGATGCCGACAACGTCAACAACGCTGACAACGCCGACAACGTCGACAAAGCCGAAAACGTCGACAACGTCGACAAAGAAGCTGACACCACACTCAATGTCGACAACTCGAGACGCAGCGGCAGTAGTGCGAATCCCAACATCATTGCCACAGACGCCAATATTCAGCGCCCCCCGGTCTTAAACCTTGATTCGACTTCTCCTGCCGGCTCTGCTACTACCTCCAGCCCAAGTGTATCTACGCCAGCGCCTGCGAAAGCTTATGGGCTGGTCATTGACTATGATAATTCATTCTCTCTCGAAGAGGTGACTGCTCATGGCTATCGCGTTAATTCGGTGATATATTTTTCTTTTTTCTTTGCTGGTATAGAATCTAACTGTCTAGTAGGGAACTTTACCATTCATGGCGCTTGATTCCCTCAAGTGGAAGAATCCATCCGAGTTCACTCATCAGCCGAAACATGACCTAGAATCCCTCTTCTATGTTATCATTACATTGTGCACTTATGTCGAGAAGCCCGGTCACCTCCGTAGCCCCATCCCCGTGGCTAATGATCCCACAATATGTCTCGATCGGTGGTGGGCTGAGGGCAGCCATCGCGAACTGGCCCGTATCAAAGGAATCGCTCTCAGCAGTTTCAAAAATTGCACCCTATCCTGCCTTCCCGGTTACTGGGACGACTTTCATCCAGTGCTTGAAGAGCTTCACGCGGCAATCTGGGGCGAGAAGAGTTTTGTTGTCGATCAGCCAAACATAGCTACTCACAAGGCATTTTTACGTATCCTCAACAAGGCCAAGAAATTCTACAAAGCCAAAGGAGAGGAACCTTACATATATGCACCTGTTGTCCAGAGGCCGGTCTCGAGCTCCAAACGCAAGAGTGGTGCAATGGCCAGCGTGAGCGAGGATTCCAAGCGAAGGAGGAAGCAACCAGACAGTCTTCGTGGCGGTACACCCGTTTCAAACACCAGTCATCGCGGCGGTGGTTCAAACGCCAGTCATCGCGGCGGTGGTTCCAACACCGGTCATCACGGCGGTACACGCCCGACCAGTACTCGTCTCTCGATGTGCTCAAACAGATGATTCTTGCTGTTCATTGACATTTCACAACTACATGTACTGACTACGAGTGATACCTTGTTTTGGACTGCGTAGTTCTTTGTTGTATATGTACTTATGCTACTGATAGGTAATCTGTATGCGTCGCTTGGCCCATGGTCTGTCTGACTTGTAAGGGAACAATAGTATTATGTCAGCACAGACACGTTGCCTTTCACCACATCCACGGCACGATTCTCCCCTATTCTGGCTCTCCACTCAAATGTCTTCCGGTTCAGGTTCAGGAGCATTTCCTGGCCTGACAATGAATGACAATCCATTGCTGGATAAACCCTCTCTACTTCCTTACCAAAATCCTACCTCTGACTCTCAAAATAACGGTGGTGCATATATTCACAGCATCACCAAGCATATATTTCCTGCCACCTCATCGACATCTGACAGTGTGGGCAGCATCTTACAGCAGTCTCAGAGTGCGGCTTCCTACGGTCCTCAGACGGTATGTGACATTCATAGCTCGTCAGTCAGTAATTATTAATACATTCATTTCCGGACAGACGTGGTCTTCGTCTATCGAATCTTTTCCCAGCTTCGCCAAAAATGGCCCAACTGCAGAGCAGTATCGGGCACTTGGCTTTCAGCTCAGTGAGACCAGACGAGAGAACACAGAACTGTTGAAGAATAATCGAGTTCTTAATGCCAAATTGGACACCCTCGCGTACGTCATTCCAATAATATATTTCTGCTATCTATCTGACAACCAACGTAGCAAGGCATACGAGATGCTTACCAACCGTATTCCTCAGATCCTAAGCGCAGACGTTACTCGCCATGAACCTCGAGAAAAGAACCCCAACGTCAAATATTGGACTCGTCAAGAATGGATTGTTGCGGCTGCCGATCGTGTTGCTGATATCGACGAAGGAGGCACTGTCGGAGCTCGCGGCCGCACTCGAGCAGCGCAAGGGATCAACGTCAACATGAAGTACGTCGAAACTCGAGACGGAAATCCTATAAGTGGTCATCTGGCGAGTGAGATACGTCGCCATGCGCGGGCTATATTTGTTGGGCTTGCTCAAGAAGGTCATCTGTTCAATTCCTGGACTGAAGCTGATCACAATAGTCTGAAGGTTTATTACAATGAAATGGCGGAGAGATTTGAAGAACTCCGGCTCTGTGCGAACGACTGGAAAGCCGAAATGATTGCGTTGGACATATATAGGACGTGGCGGGATCAATGGCAGAAGAGAATGAAGAAGGCGGGAGAGAATGTCAAGAACGAGAAATCTGAAGACTACGACAACTCTCATGACTCCGATAACGAAGGATCTGAGTCGGTCAAGAAGCATAATATTGACTGTGTACCTCCAGAAAACCGAGCCTCGAAGAAAATCAAGAGTGGCAATAGTACCACAGAGCCTGTCGCCACCTTTCTGGGCTATGATATCCCAGCAGCTGGTGGTCTACACATGCCACAGTCGGTGAGTAAATGTGTTATCGGAAATCTCATCTGCGATTTGCTTATTCCTGCTTGTTGAACAGGTTACTATTCCTAGTATCAATTTTGTCCCTGGAACTTCAATCCAAGTAGATAAGGGAAAGGTATGTCCCAGCAAGTTATCGACACAACAGCTTCTGAAATTCGTGAATACTATGTTAGGCTGTTGAACATTATCAAGACCCATTTCGACCATCGCTCCAGCAGTCATTCAACGTGAGTACTATCTGTGCATAGGTATTTGGGCTTATTTCTTGTACGAACTATTTTAGATCGTCAATCCCCTCCGATTATCAGGTGATATCAATATGGCTGCTCGCTCTTTCGTACCGGTACCACCTGGTGTCCCCGTTCCTGGCCCCATCCCATTTCCTTCAAATATTCCAACCCTTGTAGCCTCTGACCCTGCTGCCAACAATGCCCCTCCTTCCAAATCACGGCGGATGCGTCCTACAAAATCAGTGACCGCTCGGTAAGCTCTTACTCGATACCAATTCACTTGCTGACTGGTTTCTCTATGTAGGAATCTTTGCGCTATTGATTGGTGTAAAGAAAACAAAGGTACTGCTGAGGACTTCAACAAATTCTGGAACTCCTTGCCGAAGGATGAAAAAGAGGTACGAAAAATCAATTTTTGTGTTTTGTTATATCAAGTTATTCAGCAACTTTCCAGAGATACGAGGCTCTTTCAAAAGAGTGCTCTGGGCAAGGTTCTACCTAATTCACTCGCTCCTTCTGTCCCATGTTTTGTTATGCACTAGTGCATACGTCGTTCATCGAGGTTTCGTCGAGGTGGTATAATTGTGGCCAATTATTGATGATTATATAATATGTCTGCAAATTTGTTTTAATTCTTCGTCCAATCATCATCGTTCATTTTAATTCGTTTTATTATAATTTGGACTGAAGCAAGTCAAAAGCGATCACAAGAAATAAGCATATGTGTTGAAACATGGCATATATTGCTGAGGAAATCTAGGATAATGATAAGATATTGCACAATTGGTGGAGCAAAACTATATATAACGCAATCTGTTTGGTTATTTCTATATCAGGCAGCTTTTCACCGGGCATCAATTATTAACAACCTCCCAATATGGGACATTACACCATTTATAGAATAGATGCTTTTCATGAGGACACGCCCCTAACTAGGTTCCCCAAAATACTGTATCTCGCCCCACTGTCCCCAGCTTCACGGAACTCGTTACTCGGCAACGTGGCATTTATGCGTTGACGTTAATCGGAGTGCATCCGAGAGCAACAACACCGTCTGCAAATGGAAATCAATGATGCATCAATAAGCCGCTCAAATGCACTCACTGAAGCTGTTGTTGGAACAGCAGACGGTTTGTTGCGAGCTGCGCCCGCCACAAAATGAGGTTTAGCAATTTACATTTCAAAGTCAGAAAGCATAGAAACTCACCAATCATTACCTGCGATTCCGATAGCACTGATAGGGCTGCAGGTCAACCCGACCTGGGCGGTCGCGTCCTCGAGGACGATACCCAAGGCACCGAGGAAGGCCGCAGCGGCGGGCGCTTTCGCACTTTGGACGCTATTGCAGCACTGAATAGGGCCGGTGTTGCACTGCGCGCTGTCAGCAGCGGCAAAAGCGGCGAACGCAAGGACAGTGAGTGTGGAGAGAGTGGTGAACTGCATCGTTGAGCGAAAGTTAGGATAGCTGGGCGTGTTTGAGCGGGAGCTTGAGATGGTAGACTTTGAACGAGGGTGTTCGAGTGAGGGCCCGCTGGAAGCACTGCGGGCTTTTATATGTCTGCAGAGTGTCTGTGCGCTGCAGCTCTGCATTTGGCCTAGTCAAGGCGACGCCGCCGAACCCACAAGCGACGGGTAAAACACACTAAAATTCTCGATGTCCCGTAAGTTAAATCCGGACTGGTCCTAGGACCCTCACTTCGCGTCTGAATTAAGAGAGTATGTACCAGTTTCAGTCCAGTTTTGGAAGGGAAATTAAAAGGAGGACGATTGTGTGGTTGTGTACGCACCTCGATATAAGACGCGTCGTGGGAGGAATGGTGGCTCTCCTCTGTGCATGCGCAGGTAGTGAGCGCGTCCGTGGCACCCGCTTACGGAATGCCACTGCCAGCTCAGAAATGTAGCCGGAATAGCGGCAGTCCAGGCGCGTGATTCTCGCGTGGCTACGGAAGCGATTATTCAATTGCGGTCAATCACTAAGTATGCCAGCTTCGAGCAAGGCGATATACATGGCGGGAGGTGCTCATTTTTTTAAAACATCCTGACGGATTTTTAACAGGACTCCAAATGGCTCACTGGACTTAATAAATACATTGTTGACGTCCACAGCCATATATTGAAAGATGGTGGGCAAAGCACCGTGCAACTGACGAAGACAAACAATAGTTCCGTTTATGGGATATTGAGTACTATATATAGAAGGCATTCGATCAAATTGGAATCAGATGAGCAGCCATCCACAGGTAAGTAAGATGGTAGAATTAAAGATTAATATGACAGCTGAAAATGCACATAAAAGGGCTTCCTAAAATCATATGCCCATTGTCGCCCCAGGTCTTTGCGTTCGAGGGCGCTGGGTAAGGCCACACTTGAGGCTAACGCATTGGCATTGATCGGAGTGCAGCCGATGGCAATGACACCATCTGGAAGACCAAACGTTGGGCCTGCTAATGTTACTCATAGTCACCTACTGAAGCTGTTGTTAGAGCAGCAGACAGCATTTTGCGAGCTTTATCCACATCAGAAACAGCGCATAGGAGCGTCCGCTCGCTGCACACTCGGGCAGCACTGGACTGAACCACTGGCTAGACGGTCCGCTGCCAGTGGGGATATCCACCGCGACGGAAGAAAAGGCGAGGGCAGTAAGGGCTAATTTCATGTAAGTTGGCAGGGTGCCCATAGTACGCTGTAGCCTCAAGCTCCTGTATTTGGATTAGTCGTACAGATGGGCAGACGGCGAGTAATCTCCGGGACCGACGCGCTCACCATCACTTATTTCGTCGAGTACCGCAACATAGATCGTCAAGACAGAGGTAGCGGCGCGCCGTGAGCAAGGGAGCGTGTGCACACGGGAGAGCATTCCAGCTGTCTGCAAAACATAATGGTGCGTAGCCGAGGACCTCACGCGGTTACGAAAGCAAATCAAGCAAATCACGAACGCGGGGTACATCGTGAACGTCTAGCAGGGTATGCAACAAAGCAGAGGTGGCTTGCGCCTACAGTATCATTTTCAAGCCGAATATACACTCTAAATCTGAGAGTCTAGTACGCTTGCAAATAAAGAATTATACATCTAATACACACCACTAGGCCCGCGCACCTTAGGCATAATGATCCCCGGAATGGCTAATAAGCCCCTCTGCCGCCTTCGAGCGCGGCACGATCCGACACCTGAATGGCAGTGGGTACTGCACCAAGCCTGTCGTCCACGCCGGGGTCACCTTTTCCTCTTTCCCGTTGGCATCTAGCGCCGGTAGGATATCATACACCGCCAACACCGACGTGATGACGGAGTACAGAGAAGTGTCGCTAAGGAAGCGCCCGGGGCAGATCCGCCGCCCGAAGCCGAACGCGAAGGCGCCAGGGTCCTTCGCATCGGGGTTCGGGGTGCCGTCGGCGAGCAAGAAGCGCTCAGGGCGGAATTCGCTGGGGTTGGGATAGTATTCTTCGTCGTGAAGCATTGACCTGGGGAAGAGAAAAGTCAGAAAGCACGGTGGAGATCGCGGTGGAAAAATATGCACCAGACGTTGCCCATGATGATAGACCCAGCGGGGATGTAGTGCCCCTCGTAAATATCGTCCACATCGGTATAATGCGGTACAGCTGTGCGCGCATGTATGTGAGCGGCGCGTCATATCATGTGTGAGAGTACGCACCGAGCGGCGTCACAGGCTGCCAGCGCATCGTCTCCTTGATGATCGCGTTGATGTACGGCAGCTGTTCGCGCACGTCGAAGTCGGGGAGGTGGTCGCGTCCAACAACAGAAGCGATCTCTGCCTGCGCCTTCTTCTGCACTCCAGGGTGGCACAGCATCGCGAGGAAGAAGGATTGCACAGCGGCGACCGTCTGTCAAAAGAATGTTCAGTTGGTGGACTGAAACGCGAGGAAAAGGGCGACATACCGTATCGGCACCGCCGGCGTACGCGACGCCCGCCGCATTTCGCGCGAGGCGTTCGTCCTCGGATCGCGCGGACTCATCCGTGATGTTTTCAAGCAGCGATGCGACCATCGACGGCCGCGCGTCGCCGCGTTTCTTCGATTTACTATCAGCATCGCGTCTCTCACAATAGAGCCACATTTTGACATACTACTGCGGCCTTGACGGCGTTGAACGGCTTGTTCGGCATCTCGTTCGCGAGGTGGGCCCATTCTTGCGCCTTCTTCTGGAAGCCGGCGCCGGGGAACCATGAGGGGATGTATTTCACTATGATACAATAAATTTATGAGGTTCGCTGGCAAGAGAGAGATAGAGCGCGGCGGGAGGACGTACGCCATGGAAGCTGGTCGACGAGGAACGCGCCCGGGACGGCGGCTTCTGACAAGCCCTCAAGTGCGCTCTCCGCGATGGTAATGAACTCGTCCGTGCGGTCCTTGACTTGGATGCCGTACGCGATGTCCATGATCGTCGCCGCGAACGTTCTGCCATATAGTCAAATCAGGAATAAAACACAAAATTGAAAGGTACACACATCCGGATGTGGTCCATAAACTTCTCCGGGTTCTCGCGGATACGACGTAGGAGAGCGCGCGACTCGCGCATCTGGATGTGCTGGTACTTGTCGACTGCATTCTGGTTGAAGTGCTGGTGGAAGAGCTTGCGGTGGCGTTTCCATTGCTCGCCGTAGTTCATCATTCCGAAGCTCCACCCCCAGCCCATTCTGCGGGCGGTCAGAAAAGGAAGAGAGGCAGATAGACTGGCGCACGCACAAGTCGATGATCATCGTGCTGTTCGCACGGCCCGAGTATATGGACGACTTGCGCTCGAAGAGGTCGTACGCCACCTTGGCAGAACCGACGACGAGGATCGGCTGCCCGACGACGTTGACATGCACGAGGTCGCCTGCTCGCGAGTATAATCGTCAGTCACTGGCGCACGCACAAGTTGGACGGAACGGACGCACCGTATTTGTTCGTCCACTCCCGGAACGTCTTCCACGGGAACTCCTGCGGCATGTCGAGTGCATTACCAATGATGGGAAGCGGCCGGGGCCCGGGCGGGAGCGGGAGGCGCTGTGGGTTTATCTTCGACCGCTTGGTCACGTACTGCCACAGCACGAGCGCGAGCAGCGCGCTCGCGACGAGGATGGGGATGGACGGCATGGCGTTGTGGGTTGCTGGGAGGTGGACCACGCAGCGAATATGGGGGCAATCGAAGGTAGAGGAGGCATTTTGCCTAGATATATGATCTTGGCGCGGTTGGAGGGGGATGGCGAGCGGCCGTGCGGGGGCTGCTCGTCGCTTGCTGTGCCGGGGGCCCGTATTTCACACGGGCATGCGCGTGGACGGCCGTTACCACACTTGCGCCGGATTTCGATTCGCATATGCCGCTTCAAGAAGGTGTTTTCCTAATATAGGTGATGTATGATTGGAAAGTGTCCACGAGAGGCTGGACGTTAGACTTTATGTAACTCCGGGAAGGGTGGAAATGGGCATAATTACAATCGTCAATCATACAATTGTACTTATGCTCTCGGGGCTGCAGAGCCAGAGTATCGCAGAGTCAATTAATGCTGCTTAATTCAAAAAATGGAAGATGTATACCTGTGTTAATTCTTGCGTTGTGATCAGGTAGACCGAGGTTGTGCTGGCATCGATGCGCTCGAGACTGCTCGAGAATGTTATGTTTGACGCTTTGCCTTGAATTTACACGGACACTAAGTATGTATACGCAATCTCTCGGCTCCCGGCATCACAGACTGAATATCGTGAGCAGCCTGACCAAAAAGCCTACACGTGAGTTAGAGCGGCGATGGATCGTAGAAGATTAGACGATCCGGAACCGCGTGAACGCTTCTACATAGAGATGATTTTTATTCCGCATTTCTTGGTGGAAGCTATTCCGTCGCAGCGAATCCGGAAGAAAAGTGGCACCCTGTGGCCTATCCCTATTACTCGAAGGCCATGCAAAACTCCAGCAGGTCATCTAGGACATTCAAACGTGCTCGCGCTCATGGATGTCCATTATTAAGTAGCTATTACGTTGACTGCTAGTAGTAGAAGAACTGCCAACTCAGGAAACTTCGTCGATAATGGCCTCGCTTACCTTTGTAAACCTCACCAAATTCCGGACGGGACCCGTTGCCACTGCATCTCGATCGGGCATGCCCATTTCCTCCTAGCCCATTAGACGGATAGTGCGGCGGAAAAGGTGTGGTGATAGTTCCCGACGCTGAAGATGCTTGTTCCCGATAGGGACCTTAGGATGTTGCAGATCCTAGAACACTTTCAATGCCATGCACGTTCAGACAGAGCGAGCTAATCAAGAGCCAAAAACTTGCCTTCGCGCCTACATCACCACAGCTGCGTCTCCTCGCTCCACTTCTCCGGGATCATGTATAAAAACAATGTCGATTAGAACATTGACACGTTAATTGCGCGCGTTTTGGAGAAGAGGCGCTGGTGCGAGGGTGTACGCATGTCCGAGTTGCCAGTGAAGTAGAAAGGGCACGGCTGGAGTGAGGGCGAGTTGAGAGATGAATACGAGATGGAGTACGCTCGAGAGCTCTTCGATAAGTTCAACAAAGACGAGCTGGCGCGCTCGTGGCCAGGTTGACGCGTTGGCTTTTTTCTCCTATTCCGTTGGTCGTCTATTTTTGGTGTAGCTTTTCCCATAATAAGGCAAGTCACCGTGGGACATCATATTTATTACAATAAGTTAAGTGGATGCCCTTTATTCACGAACAAGAAGTAGAGGCTCTTGTTTCTTGGGCGTAGGGATTCAAGGGACAATATTTTCTAGGCCAAGAATATATATCATTGTGTATCATGGGAAGTCGGAGGGACGGCGCACAATTGTCTCATAGGATGGTTTCGACAAATACCACTTTCACCAAGTCCTCACGGCATCATATTATTGCTTGTGGCTGGGAAGTGTCACATTCGTACTGTATAGAGTCTTTTTATCTGTTGTGGAACGTAGCGAGGTGGAAGTCGATTAATTTCTTGTCGACAAGAAGCTGAACCAACCTACTACTAAATCAATACTAAATTTAAGGACGTTGACAGTAAATATCTCTGGTTTACAACCCTTCATGAACTTAATGAAGAAGTACTTATGTTCTAGACATAATCCTGGCTGCGAATGTATGCTCGCCTTTTTTTCTGGCTACATTCAACGGAAATAGAAATTAGAGAGTAATTCAGAATTTCATTACAAGTACAGGTTCGTGATAAGTAGAGACGACACGAGGGCTACTGTCCGAGCGTGCTAGAGCACTTGAGTACTTCATGCTCAAGATGATAAGTGCGGTCCCTCAGGTGTCCGCGTCAACTGTTGTCCCTGGCGCAAAAAGAAAATCGCGCTCCCCGTCCCAGCATCCCCCAAAGCTCCCCTCTCTACCATAGCGACCAACAGCCCAAGAAACGCATCCGCCGAGGAAAATAGATTTTAACAATGTACTCCACTTGAGATTATATTACCGTTTGTTTATAATGGACTTCAAATCCCCTTGAAATTGCTAGTAAAACAATATTGCCATCGATTTCTCCTAAGTCTTTGGGGTGCACGTGATTATACCGAGCTTAGGGCCGGCATTGGGCGCGCGACGTGTCAATAGGGACAACGTCAACGGCTAGCTTGATTTCTTACCGTAACCATGAAGCTGAAGGAAATCCATAGAACTTCTACTTTCGCATGGTCGCCATCTGCGGCGCTTCCTCTGCTAGCCACAGGAACCGTTGCCGGCGCCCTCGACGAATCCTTCAGCAACGAAAGCCAGCTCGAAATCTGGGCGCCCGACTTCTTAGACAGCACCGAGTTTGATCTAGGCGTTGAGAAAGGCCCCAAGGCATTCGTCACAGACACCGCAAGGTCAGCCCGCCGCGCTTCCTGATCTCCAGCGTCTGACGGGCGGGTTAGGTTCAACCGGCTCGCATGGGGCCATGTCGACGCAAGTCGCCCGCACGGAGTGATCGCCGCGGGCCTGGAAAACGGCGAGCTGGCTCTGTGGGATCCGGCCAAGATATTGGCGGGGGCATCGTGAGTGGCTGTTGCTGGCTCCGAAGTATGGATCTGACTGTACGCCAGCGCCGCTGAGTCGCTCATCTTGCGCAACACGACGCATACGGGCCCCGTGCGCGGGCTCGACTTCAACCCGCTGCAGACGAGCTTGCTGGCGTCCGGTGCTGTGGGCGGTGAGGTGTACATCTGGGATCTGAAGGATCCGAGCAAACCGTATTCGCCGACGCCCGGCCAGCGGAGCACCAAGCTGGACGAGATCACATCCGTCGCGTGGAATCAACAGGTGCAGTATGTCCTTGCTGGGGCAAGTAGCACGGGATACACAGTCGTGTGGGATCTTCGGGGGAAACGCGAGGTCGTTGCGCTCGCCTATGGGGGCGGCGCCGGCACGCTGGCAGGCCTCCAGGGCAATGGTGCTGGAATGGCTGTTGGCGGGCGTCGTGGTATGAGCGATATTGCATGGCATCCCGACAATGTAAGTCATCCCTATTCGCATCCCTCACGCCTCTAAAGCTTGATCGCAGGCGACAAGGCTGGTGACGGCGTCGGAAGACGACTCGTCTCCTGTTATCATGGTCTGGGATCTCCGCAATGCTCGCGCTCCTGAGAAGATCCTTACCGGGCACGAGAAGGGTGTTCTGTCGCTCTCGTGGTGCAAACAAGACGCCGACCTCCTTCTTTCCTGCGGCAAAGACAACCGCGCGCTGTGCTGGAACCCACAGACGTCGGAGGTCATCGGCGAGCTCCCATCAGCCGACAACTGGGCGTTCCAGGTCGACTGGTGTCCGCGCAACCCCGACATGCTCGCCACCGCGTTCTTCGACGGCACCATTGGCATCCACTCCATCCAGTCAACGAACGAGGCCGCCGCTGTTCAGTCCGGCCGCGCGGCTGCACCACGTGCTGACGGCGCTGACGTGTTTGATGCTCCTGGATTTTCGCGCTCGTCGGCGCAGGGCACGCTATCCCTGAAGCAGCCGCCAAAATGGCTGCGCAGGCCCGTCTCCGCCACGTTTGGGTTCGGTGGCAAGCTCGTGTCCGTCGAGAATTTGCCGTCTGCGCAGGGCAAGGCTCAGAGCAGCGTCGTCCATCTGCGCAAGGTCGTCACGGAAGTCGACTTCGTGGAGCGTGCCAAGAAGCTGGTCGCAGCTATCGAAGAGGGGTCTCTTGAGTCCTTCGTGGAGGAGAAATCTGGCGCAAGCGAGGCTGCGGCTGCCCCTGCTGGCGAGGGCTGGAAGGCTTTGCTGAGCCTCTTCAAGGCGAATTCAAGGAACGAGCTTGTCACTCTGCTTGGGTTCTCCAAAGCGGAAATCGCCGCTCGCGTCGCAGAGGCCGTCGAGAATCTGAAGGCAGCCGCCGAGGCTAAATCGACGCTCGAAGACGATGTTACGTATCAAGACAAGCCACACGAATCAGTCGTGTCGTTCGCCGAGCCCGAGAGCCAGGAATTGCCGTCGGAATCTAGTGACGCAGACGAGGAGGCCAGTGCAGCCGTCCCAGCTGAGGAGCAGACGCCCTCCGAAATCAGCGCAGGTATCACTTCGGACACCGCGAGCGCCCACAACCAGGAGGATCAGGAGTCGGCTACGACTGCGCCCAGCCTGTTCGGCGACGACATTCCAGGCACCCCTCACCACGACTTCTTTAACACCGTCGGTGTTGCACAGGATGATGGCGGCTCGCACGCGGTGCTCGTTCCGCACGTCAACTACGGGTTCGACTCATCTGTCGCCGCCACCATCGGCTCCGGGCCTTCTTCCGTGAGCTCGGAAACGACCAAGAGCAACGGCTTCCGCATCTACCCCGCCGACGAATCCGACATCGACCGACTCGTCACGAAGGCGCTCGTCCTTGGCGATTTCGAGTCTGCCGTGTCGCTCTGCCTTTCGGCAGACCGCTTTGCCGATGCCATCCTGCTGGCTGTGCGGGGCGGCTCGGAGCTTCTGCAGCGCACCCAGAAAGCGTACTTCGAGCGTGGAACGACCACGCTGCCCTATCTGCGCCTCTTCCAGTCGATCCTGTCAAATGATCTCTCCGACATTGTCCAGAATGCGGGCCTGCAAGAATGGCGCGAGATCTTCGTCGTCATCTGCACGTTTGCGTCGAAGGAGGAGTTCCCGACGCTGGCTGAGACGCTGGGTAGCAGGCTGGAGTACCAGTCCACCGTATCGCAGGACTCGGATGACCCAGAGGCGGAGAAAGCGGCGCACGCCTTCCGCAAGAACGCGACGCTCACATATCTGGCGTCCGCGCGCCTCGAGCGGCTGATCAGCATCTGGGCGGACGAGTCGGCGGAGGAGGAAAAGGCGCTCGTGGCGGACGAGGCGAACCAGAACGGGACGTATTACTCGGCACATGCGCACGCGCTGCAGACGTTCATCGAGAAGGTCAGCGTATTCCGCTCTGCGACCGAGTACAAGGACGACGCCCTCGCCGCGGGCGCTACACCGCAGACGTTCAAGCTTGCGCCGCTGTACGATCGCTACTTCGAGTATGCGGAGATCTTGTCGGCGCAGGGCCTGATGCAAGAGGCGGTGCGCTTCTTGCAGCTGACGCCCCAGGGTTACAAGGGGTCTGCGCCCGGCGCAGACTTGGAGTCGGAACGCAAGCGATTAGTCGCCGTCACCTCGCGTGGCCCGGTCGCCGCCGCTGCAACGTCCGGTGCGGGTCCATCGAGATTGCCAGCTCCAGTAGTCCCAGCCACACGCTCGGTGTTTGCAGGATACACGCCCTCCGCGCAGCCCGTTTCACACCAGCAACAGCCAGCGGCGTACCAGCCGTACGATGCCCACCCATCTGTTGCAAGCAACCCCTATGGATCAATGAACGCACAGCCCCAGCCCCCCCAGCCGTCGTATGGGCATTCCACTGCGCCCTCGAGCTATGCATCGCCTTATTCTCAGGCGAACTCGCTGACGCAGCCCCCGCACCTGCGCGCCGCTGCACCCGCCGCCGTCCCACTTCCCCCACCGCCCAGCCGCATCGCGAACGGCACCCCGTCCAACGCGGCCCCCCCGCCCCCCATCAAGCGTGACAACGGCGGGTGGAACGACGCCCCGACGACGGTTCCCGCTGGTCGCCCGCCTCCCGCGCTGAACCTCAACAAGCCGGCCGCGATCACATCGCCATTCCCCAACGCCGCACCATCGCCCGCGTACTCACCGCAAGGCTCGCCGTACACCGCGCAGGGATCCGCCGCGCTCCCGCCACCACCACGTCCTGGTAGTGTGAACCGCGGCGGCGCGCCCCCGCCACACCCCGGGCAGCGCATCCATGCTGCGCCCCCGCGCCCGCCGTCGACCGTCGCGCCACCGTCGCGCATGATGTCGCCTCCACAGGTGCCACTACACGCGCAGCCGCAGCGCCTCCCGACGCCGAGCCAGTACGCGCCGCCGCCCTCGCGCGGGCCCGCTGAGCCAGCTCACCCGCCCGCGGGTCACTTAGCGCGGGCGCCGCCTCCGGGACAGCAGCAGGCGTTCGCCGCGCCTCCACCGCCCGGTCCGTATGGTCCGCCAGGCGGTGCGGGTGCGCAGGCACACCAGGCTCCCCCACCGCCGGGGCCGTATGGTCCCCCTCAGGGCATGCAGCAACAGCGCCCTGGCCCGTCGCAGGGCCCGCCGCCACCCCAGCAGGGCGGTGGTCCTCCACCACCTGGGGGTCCCGGCGGCCCTCCACGCCCGAGCTCGCAGGCCGCGCCGCGGGCATCTGCGCGGGCGCAGCCCCCCGCACCTAAATACCGTACGTGTGCGTGAACTTCGAGATGGACGGTGTCTGACCCAACTCTCTTTCTGTAGCCGCCGGTGACAGGAGCCATATCCCCGACTATGCGCAGGCAGCGTTCAACAGCATTTCGGACCATTTGAACAGGATGAAGCAGAGTGTGCCTGTGAGTTTTTATAATTAAAGTTGTGATAAGCGCTTGCTGATGGACCCGCGCGTGTGCTTGTAGGCTAACCAAAAACGTCTCGCTGATGACCTCGAGCGCCGGATCAACCCTCTGTTCGACGCGCTGAATTGCGAGACAATATCGAGGCCTGTGGTCGACCAGCTGACTGTCTTGACCAGAGGTACGTTCCTTCACTCAATTACGCGCTCTAGACTTAATCGTACATAACTCCACAGCGATGGACGCTCACGACCGCCCCGCCGCGTTGGCCATTCATGTCGACCTCCTCACTCGTGGATCACAGACGGACGATATTGGACTGTGGATGTCGGGCGTGAAGCAATTGATTATGAGACTGTAAACAGGATATGGATATTCCCCCACCACTACTTGATGACCCAATGATTTAGATACCGTCATGACGGTCATGATCAAAATAAACCTGGTTTCCTTTCGGTTCTCACTGGACACGTCGGGCTTGGATATCTTGGATATTAATGAGAACAGAACGAAAAAGTTGAGTACTACACAGTGCCACAAAAGGCCACAGCTCGATAGATTTTGGCGTTCACACGTACCGACCGGAATAGGATAGTGACATTCTGACATCTTTACCACAGTCCAGACAAGCCTAGGGCCGACAGGGCCGGAGTTGTGTTCTGCTCAGCGGCCGCTCGTCGACAACACCGTCGGTCGCTTGTACTGCCTTCTGGACACCGCTCGCCCGGCGCAAATCATACATCAACGATTTGTGAGCAGTAATGGACGGTTGATTTCCTCCCCCATCCGGGCCCTCCCTGCACCAATGCCTTTCGCCTTGTCCACACTCGACATCGCCGTCGTCGCCGCGGCCGTGGTGGCCACCCTCCTGATCCGCAAATGGACAAGGCCGTCATACCTCAAGAACCTCGCTGGGCCGCCGAACGAGTCGTTTGCGACAGGTGAGAATAAAGAAAGAACGTGATGCGTACGAGGCTGATCAGGATCGCGGTCTGGTGAATAGGGCACATGCTGCAGATCTACGACCCTCACAAATTCGACTTCCATGAACAGCTTGTGGAGCAATATGGAGGCATCGTGAAAGTGAATGGATTGTTTGGGGTATGTACAGCTCCTCCGTCGCAAATGAGCGTCGCTGAGCTGGGTCGTTTTGTCTAGGCGGAGCATCTCTACGTCTCGGATCCGCGCGCCTTGAACCACATTGTTATGAACGACGGAGATATCTTCGATATTCGCCCGTAAGTTTGAAAAATGTTCTGATATTATATCAACGCTAAAGTTGTAATTCGGATTTCTAGCCAGACTATTGCGTACGCACAGAACCTTTTTGCACATGCTGCCCTTCCGCCCTGACCTGTTTTTTTAGACTGAACCAGATGTTATTTGGAAAAGGACTTAGTGCAGTGACCGGTGTGTTCAGATTCTTTCAGTGATATGCTCCTTCGCCAACATGGGATCATCAGGTTCCCATCATAAAAAGCAAAGAAAGGCCCTCAATCCGATCTTCTCACCGAGCTACCTAGCGGGATTGGTCCCTCTGTTCTACGATGTCGGCGTAGAGCTTCAAGATATGTTCTCATCTCGCATCGGCGAATCCCAGAGCGAGGTGCTCGATGTCCTGAAACTGATCTCCTCCGCATCACTTGAGCTCATCGCCCGAGGCGCCCTTGGCCACTCCTTCGGAAACCTCGAGGCTGATGCTCCGTTCAGGCACGCCGCGAAAGCGTTAATGTCAGTTCTTTCTAACATATTTTGAATCTGTCATCTGACATTCTCTCCTTCTTTCAAAGGCCTACTCTCAGCGAAGTGCGCGTCGGACTCCCCCTGCTCCCCAATCTGATGAAGATCGGCACGCCTAATTTCCAACGCTTCCTTGTTGATATCTTCCCGTCTAAGCCTGTGCAAGCCCTGAAGGGCCTCATCGACACCATACAAAACACTGCGGACATGATGCACGGCGAACATGCCAAGAAGCTCAAGAACGGCAGCGCTGCTGATGAGAAGAACATGATGTCTTTGTTGTGTAAGTACCGTTCCTGGTCACTAACGATCACTTTTAACACATTGTATCAGTTGAGGCGAACTCCCGCGCGTCCGAGAAGGATCGCCTGTCGAAGGAAGAGGTTATGGGACTGATGTCGTGCGTGTCGTAATGACTTCTATCTTATTATCATTTTCTGATTCTTCGCTGTAGTCTTATCACTTTTGCCGGACTTGACTCTGTAAGTTTCTCGCTTTTGTACGCTAACGCTCCCTTAATATTGTACCACAGACCTCGGGGGCTATCACGCGCATTTTGCACAATCTGACTGAGAAGCCTGCCATTCAACAACGTCTCAGGCGCGAGATCATCGATTCTGGAATCGGAGGTACGGTGCCCACTTCAGATGAGCTCAACAGCTTGCCCTACCTGGACGCAATCATTAAGGAGACGCTACGACTGTAAGTAATCCTAGTCCTTAGGCTGTTAGCGAGGATATGATTGAACGACGTCGTCATCTAGCTTCCCTCCTCTCATCACCGTCGACAGAGTGTGCGTCTTATAATGATCTAACGTACCCACCCCTTCTCACATTTCACTTCACAGTGCGATCAAGGACACGCACATCCCGCTGCTTAAGCCCGTACGACTCAACGATGGCGAGGTGACTAATAGCATTTTCATCAAGAAGGGCACTTCCCTTTTCATTGGAATTGCCACCGCCAACCGCAGTGAGGATGTCTGGGGCCCGGATGCCAAAGAGTTCAAGCCCGAGAGATGGCTTAATAGCGACACGCCCGTTGCGGACAAGGACGCGCGGTTGCCCGGTGTATGGTCTTCTGTGTACGTTTACGCCCCCATTAAAGGATCTTCGCGTTATTCAAGTGCCTTCTTGTTTAGTTTGACGTTCCTCGGCGGACCTCGTGCTTGCATGTGAGTTTGAAAAGACCTTGTATGTCGCGTTGAGTAGACTGATTTCTCTCTCAGCGGCTACCGATTTGCTCTACTGTAAGTTTTCTTGCGTTTAATGTTTTTTTTAGTCACTTACCCAGTTGTCATGTCTTGCCCTGCTTTATTTCACAGTGAGATCAGTACGTGGCTCCCCCGTTTCAGCGTCCTATCCTATATCTGACCCACTAACAGAGGTCCTGCTCGTTCGACTCATCCCGAATTTCGTCTTCGAATCCTCCAAGGAGAAGATCAGCTGGCGCTTAGACGCGATCAGCAGCCCACATGTAGACGGTGACCCGAACTTGAGCCCAAGAATGCCGTTGAAGGTATCTTTTGTTGGTAACTCAACTGCGAGAAGCCTCTAGACTCTTGAGCCAAGTGGATAATTACTTGCACGTAGAATTTTTCTTATGTATAGTGCTACCCAATCACGTCATAATAGACCAGTCGGACTTGAGGATGTTTGCCTTCGTGTGTTATTTTTTACAAGGCTTGCTCTATCACCCCTTCAGCACTGAACGACGTTGATGTAGCTGATGCAAATGAGAATGAAGCGAGAAGATCCTTGCTGTAGTCATGATCTATACAGGTCCACACTCTGGCCTCCTGGTACCGCGGACAACGTTTGAATCGAAGTTGGCAAGAAAACTATGAAAGGTAATGTGGAAAAATGAGGTATTCGTAGATGTCCGAGTCGCCGGTGATTTTCATGCCCAAATATTTAATAGTTCTTGCTACTCTTGGTCGATTTTTTCCTAAGTTATTTATGCAGCTCTGTAGAGTGACGAACAAATCGATAACGTCTCGGGAAAGGTATATAAATAGAACACTCCTGCTAGTAATACTAATAGTATTTATAGATTTCTTCCGCTTCCGAATCGAGAATTATAGATCCAATCAATGGGACTTTCTTACATGACACGCAGTTTCTGTATACGACCTACGCGTCAGTAGAAATAGCTCGATCGATATGATCTTTTCATAGGCTTGCTACCAAGATTCAAATTGCACCGAGAAGGCAGTCTCACACGAAGAAGTTGTCCGAAGTTCGAACCACTATCGCAACACTATCGATGGACATAGCTGCTACATAGTACTATCGCGTAATATCAGACATCGATCGCATACCAAATTCTTGTTAGTTACTGCAGTTATGGTTCATTTCAGGCTTCGAGAAACATCTCTGGCCAAAAAATATCCACATATGTACTTCACTACGAGCAAATGTTTGGATGAAGACGCGTGATGGTATGCTTATTTATTTGTGGTATGAACATCGCACAGTGCTTAATGGTATCTAATCCTGCTTCAAATCGCCGCTCCACTTTCCAGCAGCTTCCACATCCTTTTGGATCGCCGCGACCTGCGAAGTGACAATGCCAATAGAGTCGAGGCCGAGGGGCACGCGCAGGCCAACGGTGTCGTCATAGGCGATGTTGCGAACCTCACGGGCAGCCTTGGCCGCGTCGCCGGCGTTCTTCGTGACGTCAGGACCTGCGAGGAATCCGCGCACGAACTGAGTAACGCTGTCGGGCGCCTTGTAAGCCGGGTGCTCGGGGACGATGACGAGAGACTCGGTGTCGGTCCCGCGGGTGGCGAAGCCACCGAACTCGATGATCGTCACTTTGATGTTCCACGAGGGGTGCAGCTCCTTCGAGAGCGCCTCCGTGAGGCCCTCAATCGCGTACTTGCTGAAGAAATTCGTCAGATCAGAAGTCTGGCGCGTGATCGATTCACTAACCTGGCACTGTAGTATCCGATGCCCGGCATGGCCTGAGCGCCAGCCATACTGGATGCCTGGATCAAACGCCCGCCCGCGGGCTTGTTCACATCGCGGAAAACGCGGATTGCCTCGCGCGAGACGTTGGCTGATCCCCAAAAGTTGACTTCAAATACACCCCGGGCAACGGAATCGGGGGTTCCCTCAACCTCTGCGAGAGATCCGTAACCAGCATTGTTGTACACGACGTCGATGCGACCAAAGTGCTCGATTCCCTTGGCGAACGCAGCCTGGATATCAGCGGCGGAGGTGACATCAAGTTTCACGACGAGGAGCTGATCGGCAGGGTATTTGGCCGCGACGTCTGCGAGTGCCTCAGGCTTGCGCAAGGTGGCAATAACCTTGTCTCCTTTTTCGAGGAGATGGAGGATAGCTGCACGTCCGAGACCGACGGATGTTCCGGTGACTGTTATCGAAGCGTCAGTAATTACATCGCTGATAACTTAGAACGCTGCATTTCTCACCGAGCCAGACTTTAGGTGCCATTGTGTGTGGTGGGTGAGTGAGTTATTGAAGTTGTGCTGAAGAGTGTGTTGGGGAACGAGCTCTCAATCGAGGGGGCCTCTTTAAAGATGTAAAGCGTGGTTCTTTGATTGCTCGATCTTCCATTCTTCCTTCCTTCCTCCATGTTCCCGAATGGCTGAGTAACATTGCCCTCGATTGTGGACCCAACATGTACATTTCGGGGGTGTTTTGGGACCATTACAACTGGCGTGCGTTGACCCATTCCGGCCGTTGATAATACCGGATCTTTTAGAGCTTTTAGATCGGCGTTACTCAGCATGACCGGCCCCCGGGCCCGACTCACTGAGCCATCCATCCAGCGGCCAACATTCAATGTTCAAGTTAACGCTCAACCTAAGTTCAACGTTCAGACTGAAAAGGTTCGGCCCGCATCTATGACGACATATGTCTTTTGTTGACTGTTTTTGTATAGAAGCTTGTACTCGGTTCTTACGCACAGCGGTCAATCAATTGTACTTTTAGCCTTAAACACTGGAGCTGATCATATCCTTGGGGGCTCTTTTGTTTTTCTCTCTTGCCGGCTTTCTTCAAGGTCGTCTGCCAATAGTCTATCGTGGAATAATGACGTCTTCTTCCTTCGACATACCGAAAACTACGCGCGAATACCACCTTCACAAAGTAATTCTTGTCAACCAGTGTTTTCAATGCGAAGGACATCTTACACACCTTGCTAGACAACCGGATTTCATGATCTTACACTTGAAACCGCACCTGTTCCTCTTCCTAAAGAGGGTGAGGTCTTGGTGAAAGTCTATGCTGTTAGCTTGAATGTACGTCGCCGTGCAAATAGTTTTCTTCGACATTTACACTAGGAAATATTTTTCTAGTTCAGGGATCTTGTGATAGCCAGAGGTGGTTCCCCGCTTCCGGGAAAGCCCTCCGTCATCCCAGGCTCCGATTGTGCTGCGAAGATTGTGTTGACAGGTTCAGCCACTTCAAAGTTCAAGCCTGGAGATCGCGTCTCACCCAACTTTGCATTGGACCACGTATACGGCCCCCCGACGGAGGCCACTAAGGCGACAGGACTGAGCGGGGAGATTGATGGTGTATTGGGTGAATACAGAGTATTTCCTGAACATGTAAGTCTTTTATTCAATTCATAAGCAAGTTGGAAGCGCGGAGGGGAGAATTTTGCGAAAGAAGGCAGATAACGCATAATTCATGCCGCCGATTTTTCATCGTATTCAACTTTTACTGACGAACCACCATACATCTAATTCAGTCCCTTGTCCGTATCCCCGACTATCTTTCCTATGAAGAGGCTTCCACGCTCCCGTAAGAGCTTTCTTCGTTTCTGCCCGACGTTGTCCGTGTTCTCATTCCCCTGCGTGTCATTGACTTTACGTTCAACTCGACGGATTCCGTTCCGGCGTACAATTGTTCCAACCACTTCTGTGTCAGCTAATTGACTTTTATCATGTCCTCTTAGATGCGCTGCTTTAACAGCCTATAACGCACTGACAGGCAGCGGCCAGCCTCTCAAAGCCGGGGACACAATTCTCGTCCAGGGTACTGGCGGTGTATCGATGTATGTCCATTATCCTTCCCATCCGGGCCCACAATTACTGTCGTTGAGAGCACCTCAACGGTATAATTATTCATTTTTCTTGTACTGCTGAACTGACCTGGGCCTCCCTCCGACAGCTTCGCCATCCAAATAGCCCATGCGGCAGGCGCCACCATAATCGCCACTTCGTCTTCGGACGAAAAGCTAAAGATTTCTCGTGCGCTCGGTGCGGCCCATACCATAAACTACAAGAAATTCCCTGACTGGGAAAAGGAGGTGATCAAGTTGGTAAGTTTTCACGTTCATTTGAAACTAAAAATATGGACTTCGGTTTCACACTGCTCAATTTGTAGACAAATGGCGAAGGGGTGGATCACGTCGTGGAGATCGGCGGCCCAGCAACTTGGATGAAATCCCTCGAGGCGCTGAAGTACGGTGGATACCTCCACGTCGTCGGCGCGCAAGCCGGGGTACGCAATTTTCACGCTTGCTTTCGTTAGAATTCGAACTCATGTCGCAATCACGTACACTGCCACAGCTCGCTGATGTCCGCATGATGGTGATGCCCATTATCCAGAAAGCGCTTAATCTACACGGGGTCCAGGTGGGATCACGCACACAGTCAGTTGTCAAGCTTGACGGACCGCGATCGACATTTCTGATTAACATATTCTGTAGATTCGAGGCGCTAAACCGCCACTTGGCTGCGAGCAATGTTCACCCAGTGATCGACAAGATCTTCGATTTCGAACAAACACAAGAAGCATATGAGTATGTTGCAAAACAGGGGCACGTTGGAAAGGTCGTCATTCGCCTTTTCAAAGACGACCAGTAACTGTTGAACGTTGGACTCGCGGCTGAGGGTGGGATGTCAACTTGCCACTGTCGTTCTTACCACTAGATCGGTCTTCTCAGAGAACAAATAAGAGTTCACGAATATCACTCATATACTTATAATTATGACACGCTTTTGTTTGTCGGTGATATTTCCCTCCTTTTTGAGCGCGAGGGCCCAAGCTTTCCTCATTCCAGATTTTTCCTTCAACTGAATATATATTATGACAGCCAAATGAAGACCTGCTCCGGCAGTGCTTGGATTTATCTAATCTTTGCCGCAGCGAAGCGAGGCAGATCTTGTATTCAATTAAAATGTGCTTTACATACTCCAAGCTTGATGTTATCTGGTATTCCAACACTGAGCTGTCAGCTCTGATTTACGATAGACCGGTGTGTTTCTACTCCACGAGGAATACAAGTATCAAAATGACGATAACAGAAAAACTCCACAGCGCCCAAACCGTCTATAAGTATAATTGTGTACGGGATATGTACACTGGTTTTTTCGGTAACCAAATAAGACTTAAGGCGATTACTTACACTGCTGCACAAAATAAAATGTGGCATTGCTTAATTACACCGGTATCATCGCGAACAAGTACTACTCGGATGGCGTATTCCACATGATTGCGGAGCGTTTGATCGACGTTTCATCAATGACAACGAGCGATATTGAAGTATGCTAAAGGGGAAAAATACAATGGACGAGTGGCTGGCCAGAAAAGAAGAAAGATATCCATGGAGAGACGCCAGGTACTCTGTAATCTCAAGTAATCATCGATGGCTCGTTATTCTGCTGCTCGTACCCTTTCGGAAAAGATTGATAACATGATAATAGAAGGTGGAGGATAGCGTGGATTAAGCGTGGATAGAGTGTATGTACTGGGATGCAGATCGTGATCAAAGGAACGATACCGACAATCAAGGCCAATTACGCGAGAATTGTACATAACTGTAGAATGCGGACAATGTCTTGACACATCTCTGCAGGTAGTGACGGTCAATGGTGAGTAGATTATCGAAGGCTTTGTGACCGCACTATCCTCAGGAGGTCTGATAAGCTCAATCAGGAGTGCCCTCTAGGCCCTCGTCCCTCAAAGAATGTATAGGGTGAATTTTCTGCCAACATGCGGTTGAGTGTCATATATGCTCGCAGTCGCAGACCAGCCTGAGTTAGATGCAGATTTTAAGGTACTTAATTTCATGCTAAACCAGTGTCTAATGCATAAGCGGTGCGATAATATATCTCTTTTCTTCACATAATCATCTCGATGCAATATCTAGGTGACTATCAGCGTACAGAGGGAGGTAAGAGCTATACCTCGTTACCAACTCGTAGTATAATATAGCTCAGCGTATAGCCCGAGCAGTGTGGACCGCGCAAGGACCGCGAACAATCTGGGCGCTTAAGCAACACCTACCAGGTGTAGGCAGTCAATATAAGTATTTGGTTGTATTATAAACAAAGTCTGCGCACGCAGAAGATCCGACAAAGCACCTGGATACTTTCGATGTGGTATTACTAGATATCTTGCCTCATGATGGATGAATCGATGACATAGGATGCTAAAAATATCCTGCCAAAATCAGTATATCGAGTCTATAGGGAACATTGACTCAGATAAAACGTAGATATATCCTATTCAAGACGATCTGTGCTCGCATGACGCCCTGATAAATTCTGCAATTGCGCACTCAAGTCACCGCAGTGTGAATGTTGTGGCAAGGTTGTGGCTTAGCGAACTTGTAGCGAACTCACAGCAGCACTGTCACGGTAAAATTGCAATCCAAAGTTACCGAGCGGATGCCGTATCCTGCCGAACCAGTCGCCGAATTGCCGTGGACGATCCATCAATTCTGTGAGAATACCTTGAGTAATCACTTGTTTTGACTCCGTTTTCACCGCTTCTCGGTGCTTACGATTCCGCTGGTGAAGCGCCTGTGAACGGCCGCAGGTCGTTTACAACATTCGCGACCACTCATTGTATATATTCGGTGCAGTTTACTCACTGCAATGTAGTATCTACAAACTGACTTTCCTTCCTCTCTTACCTGAACCCGCTTCGAACGCTCGTCATGTCTTCCAGTCAAGGTGTATCTTTGGTTACCGGTTCTGGCCAGGGTATTGGTCGCGCAATCGCACTACGCCTCGCAGATGATGGGTACGATGTGGCAGTCAACGACATTCCTTCAAACAGAGAGAACCTCGAAACCTTGAAGGCGGAAATAGAGAGCAAAGGCCGTAAGGCGCTTGTCGTTACTGCCGATGTCTCTCAAGAAGATCAAGTCAAGCTTATGGTTGACACCGTGGTCGAAACTCTGGGGGGCCTTGATGTTGTACGTTTTTACCACTATCTCTTACATATATATCTGTTTGAATCCCTTTTCTCCGCGTAGATGGTCGCTAACGCTGGCATTTGTATCTTCAAACCTTTCCTTGAAAGTGCGATTGTCTCTTTTCTCCCATGCATTCGGCTAAGATACGTAAACACCAGCCACCGTCGCCGAATGGGATAGAATATTCAGCATCAATACTCGTGGTGTTATGCTGTGCTACCAAGCCGCAGCAAGGCAGATGATCGCGCAAGGGCGAGGAGGCAGAATCATCGGTAAGTAATCTTCCATATGCTTTTCGACACGAGATTTAACCAGGCCCATTATAGGAGCATGCTCAATGGCGGGAAAGAAAGGTATGCTCCAGAACATCTTACCAGGCATCCCATCTGATCTAGACACAGCGTTTCCCGCCTACGCTGCATATTCCGCGACCAAGTTTGCTGTTCGCGCAATGACCCAATCGGCTGGTAAGATTGATCACCTTTGACATGAGCATCACCATTCGCTGATACTTTCTTCTATCTGCTCATTCAGCTGCTGAATTTGGTAAATATCGTATCACAGTCAATGCATACTGCCCGGGAAACATCGACACGCCAATGAGTCCGTATCCTCTCCCCGAACGTTAACTTCAACACTTTAACTCAGCAAATGACCGCAGTGCACAATATGATTCCCATCATTGCTGAGAAGACTGGTGCAGACCCAGAAGCAATCAAGAAGCAGGTAAGCTTTGAAACCTCTCCAGCTTCATTTGGTGTTGAATTGGAGTCCATCGCTTTTTGTGTTTGATAGTTTGACAGCGCCGCAGTGGTCGGATATCATGGAGAACCTTCGGACGTAGCAAGCCTCGTATCGTACATTGCTTCTCCGGGGGCACATTTCATCACAGGTATGTGTTCTGGTTTGCTTCTGGATCCAGTCACATGTACTTAACCCATCCCATCTCAACAGGGCAAAGTGTATGTTTCATCCGCTCATGGGCGCTCTCTCTCATTAATGTTACTAAACGTCTTCATCTATAGATTGTTTGTGACGGCGGTGTAATTTTTGATTAGTCAAACGTGTAATTACTGCATCTGCCTGAGTAGTTTGGATACGCCCTCATTGGTTGGGCGTTCACATTGTATGGAATATAATATCCTTTGACGAGCCTCATCCAACGGTAACGGATCAGATTTATGTCCCCGGTTCGGTGCCATACGGAGGCTATGCACCAATGCCCTTCAGTTTAAAATTAGCCTCACTGCCGGTTAGCAATTCCCTACTCGACTCCAGCGGAGTGCTTTGCGATCTTTCGACGGCCGTTTCGAAAGTGTCTGCTCATATATTCCAAGGCCCAAGAGTTACCTTCCCAGAAAATGACTCAAGTTATTCCCCTCTCCGCGCTAGACACCTTGTTGGGTGTAGATACCAATGTGACAACGCAGGGCTTTGTGATCGATGCCCGAATTGACATCGAAAAAACCAGGGTAACTGCTAACACACTTGTCAAGAAATGGCCGTATCTCGGAGGAAAGCTACACAGGAATGGCAAGGTAGTGCGATTCATCTACAGAAGATTCATATACCACAATCACTCACTAACTCCCTTGTCCCCCATTCCAACAGACTGGAAAGCTTGAATTATTGGTGCCGGAATCCGAGATAGCAGAATTAGAGGTTCTCGTCCAGGTAGGTTTTATTCCTGGCCTCTTACAGCGGACAATTTTTAAGAATTTCCAGGAAAGAGATCAGTCCATAAAGGATTTACAGCCGTCCTATACCACGACATCCTCGATATCTGTTCAGCAGCTAGGCACCGATATCTCTCTGTTTCTCCGGAAGGACAGGAACATTACCGTGGACGAATACGTCCAGAACGACGTCCCGGCTTTCCATATCAACATCACGGTCCTCCGTGATGCCACAACGTTTGCGTTCACTCACCCGCATTTACTGATGGATGCTGGGGGGTTTAATCTATTTATGACAGCTTTTTTCGCTGTCATACGGGGCGAAGAAGTGGGTCCCTTACTTCTGGACGATCCTTTTACTCCGTTCTTTGCCACGCCAAGTGAGGAAAAAGACGATTACTCTCCGCCAGGATGGACACTTTACGGCCCTCCAGAGTTTGATGCGTATGCAAAGCACGCTCAGGATGACGAAGAACAGGAGGGCGTACTCGAAAGACGAATTATATATTTTCCTAAATCGGAGATCGAGCGACTGAAGATAGAATCCTTGCAAGAGCTTCACGGTGAAGGGAACGTCGATGTAACCTTTTTAAGCTCTGGTGACATTATTTTGGCTTGGGTCTACAAGGCAAGTTATTATTATTCGCGCGTTACTCGAATCCCTCACGAAATTAATGTTGCTTCGCTCACAGCACTTCTACGGTGGATCTAAACATGACTTAGACCGATTGACAAGGGCAGTCACGGTTGCCGACATTCGGTAAAGACATCAGCAATAAGCATCCCTTTCCGTGTTCAATTTGCTAATCCTCGCCCAGAAATCGGCTTGCTAACATCTTCCCGCCCACCACGCCTTACCTTCGTAATGCATTCCTCGTTATGGCGACTCCCCCTTTGACTCGAAGACAAGTGAATGAGCTATCGATTGCTAAGCTCGCGTTGTATATCCGCAAGATGGTGCGACAACAAGCGTCACCTGAACTTCTTGAAAAGCAGCTCCGTTGGAAATTCCGCAAGACGGACGGCTTCCAAGTAGCCTGGACTCCTTCCGAGCGGATCGCAGGTGCGTAAAATCTCTCGCTTTTTTATAAAAACGAGGAACTTATAATATCACCCTATAGCTACGTCAAACTGTTCGTCCAGTATTTTTCATGTGGTCTGTGTTGAGATCTATTTTTTTATTTTACTTTCAGGGCTTCCATTTGGCTACGGAGATCTTGACTTCTCCCTTGTATCAATTCCCGGAAGTGGCCCTGCAAAGGTTTGCGATGTCTTTCTCTACAGTGGACTTGCAGGCTTGCCAAGGCAAGTCGTTGAAAAACCTTAGTTTGCGAGTAGTTGTTGACGTTTATGAAAGGGGTGGAGGTAACCTACTTTTCAAAGACGCCGAAGGAGGTGTCATCGGTAGCTTTCACTTTGGGTCGAAGGAATGGGCATCCGGCGAGTTAGCAAAATACGCGCTCAAAGAACAGTCCTGATATCATGAGGATGTCTCGTTAAATACAATGTTGCTGAGCAACATCAAAAAAGTACGAAGTTCACCAAAATTGATATGTTTTCGCGTGGCGGCTGGCGCAAAGCTGCAAATTGCAAGTCACTCGCAACATATCCTGAGGAGCGTGGACAGTGTCGTACGCGATGCCATCCTCGCGATATTGCGCCAGTTACAGACAGGACTCGGCCTTGTTTAAGACGTAGTACAAGTAGTACCAGTACTTACTGCGCTTCAGTGAGAATGTTTTTCGAATCATGCCAGTGAATCATATGTTTGATGCAACCACCCACTCGTCCGACCACAGCGACCGCATATTCCACGTGCGGCGAAACTTGGCCAACTTTTTCTAGTAAAAATAGCACCGCCTCTTAGCTGTTAGGAGTCGCTATCGCTGCGTTGTTTTTTTATGCATTGCCAGTGTGCCACGAACGGCAATTAGAGCTCTGGGCGCGCCCGTCGCCCTATCGGAGGCAAGTCGTGAACGGGGAAACGGCTGGAAACAGAGATCGTTACGCCGATGATGGTGTTACGGAAAGAAAGTCCGCGCGACGGCGTCGCATCGCAGCTGAAGTAAGTATATCGCTCAAAAATCAATCAAAAATCAGTGTATAATTAGTCAGCCAGTGGTGGCAAGCCACTGAGAGGCCTCTAACTTAGTACGGATACATTTCTACATGTTATGGATAAGTACAAGATAAGTACAGGTACTCCGTGTGCGCATATTGCGGTTTCACTACGGGTTTCTACATGCAGGTCAATGTCTAATATGCGTTAAAATAGTCCAATGTGTGTTGAGTGTGTGTATGGGAGATGGGAAGATGAAAAAGAGCCGATTCAAGAAGATTGCGAAAACACGCCCGGCGCTTATTGCTCCTGTTCCTCTGCTGATATAACATGGAGATGGTCAGCCTCTCCCGCTTTCGCCGATAATGACTGTACTCACTAGGTAGGGACCATCTTGAGATGCTCTGGCCAGAGCACTTATGATTCTTGAGGGTTTTCTCGAAGGAAAAGAATCTGCGACATTGTTTACAAGCCCATTTGCACTCCCGCCCGTGCTTCGTTACTTCGTGCCGCATGCGATCATGTTGGCGAGAGAACGCTTCCGTGCAGCCCATGGTACATGGGAAATATTGGCGAGCCTTTGGTTCATGCGTTCGCATATGTATCCTTCGGGTATGTGCGCTCACGAACTGGCGATCACAGCCAGGATGCAAGCAGGCTACGCGCCGCCAGCGGCGCTGCACCGACGTGCTTTGAGGGCTATCAGGAGAAGGAGACGAGGAAACAGATAGATGGTCCAATTCTTGTAGAACGCTCTCGGTTCTTTCTCGTTCCGCCTGTGGGCTGGAGGTCGCGGGAGAGGGGCAAAAGAAAGCATCGTCTGGTACAGGACAGTCCAATGCATGAGAAGCGGGTTGTAAAGCGTCGGCGAAAGGGCGAGTTTCTGGACGATAATTCGTATTAACATAATCACATCACACTTGATTGGCGTGTAACATACCTGGGAGCTTGGGATTTAGGTCTTGGGCGATATTGAACATCTCAGAACGACTAAAGTTGATCTCATTTGTTCCCAATGCTTGGAATGCCGTTTCGTCTTTCAGGTTTTGTAAAATCATTCCGTCTTCAGGAGTAAAGGCTTGGTTGTTGAGCTCCGAAATGAAGGAATCAGACCAGCTGGGAAGCCAAGCATCGAATTCGGTTCCTTCTACCGACGCGTTAGGGTATATATGCAAAATGGAAAAGAGTGACATACCTAAATCATCGTTCATTGGGTTCAAACGAATAGAATTGCTATCCATCTGTTGATTACTTGTCGATGGGACCGGTTCAGGTGTGTTCCCTTCTTCGGGAGTAGGATACGGCGTCATGGACGTAACAGGTGCTCTAGACGAGGTGAACACTGAGAGTACATAACCGCCATCTGCCTCAACCGTCTCAAAATGTATGGACAAGCCACTCGATGTTTGTGGTGAAGGATCTTTTGATAGCGATGGCTTGAGTGTTAATGCTACTCGTCCGTCTCTGTCAGATATGTTGGCCAGGACGACGAAGCGGCAAAGCTCTTCTACTGGTAAGGTGAGAGACATCTACGGCGCGAGCAATTGAATGAGGAAGAAAAGCGTAGTCAGGATTAAAGTTACTCACCGGCTACCTGGCTAAGTATCAAGATTGCAACAAACAGAAGGAGGGTCGATAAGAGCGGCTTGAAGCGACTCAAGAAATGTCGTAATTAAACCAAGAAAGGTGCAGAGGTTTCCCAAAAGGTGCCCGACCATCGACCGTTTGATATAAGACCAAGCTACAGATCTGCAGAGACTATCTTATTCGAGCATACGATCCGCGTAAGCCGGCTCCAGATACTCGGGGATATCGACGATTTCGAACCTCAATCAAGACAATGTGTAACGAGACATCGTAGATTGGATGCGTGGTTTTTGATACGTAATGATTGCCGTTTCCTAGTAAGTGGCTTCTTTGACTCACGCCTTGTCATCGGAGTCGGGGCCCTAGTCCGCGCCCGTGGCCACTGGGCATGGTCGGATGTTCAAATATATATACGCGACAAGTCATAACAAAAGTGAGTGAGTAATATGTATGTATGTCGCATGGTATTGATATGTGGTGTTACGGAACCTCAATCGGAGCTCGCACTGTAACGGGCGACTCCAATATGTTTTTGGCAATCAAAATAATAGTTTATCTTGCACAGAAGCTCGGTGTTGACTCCGAGTCCCTTTGAGGCACTCCGATGAAATATGCCTCCAGATTTTTCAAAGATTGTCAAGCGTGCTACTGGATAAATCATTGACATAGAAACTGTTTTTCACCTTGTTTTAAACTAGTCATAAATTTGCAAGTAGCAGGGATATACAAAGAATGTAAGTACTTCGACCTTGCTCCGACCCAAATCTTACCAGTGTTATCAGCGAATGGCACGGTCCAAAAGCGAGGTATCCCAAGGAATTTATGTTGCTTATAATTCCTCCGTGAAGGTCGGTCTCACAAGCAAACGTAGTGTTGGGTCTCTACCTAAGATGTATCATGTCTAGACCTCCAGTGGGATGGAAATAATCCGTCGATCCGCAGTTGATCGACATGTTCAAAGACGTCTGATTAGCGTCGTCCCGATCCCCTGTGCGTATCAATCAAGGAAATAGTACTTCGCTCGCAGCACAACGATGAACAAACGATGGAGTATGCTGGTCACTCCACCAAGGAGCGTTATCAATGATTACCATCGGCACTCTTCCTACGCAGTAAGTCTACAAAAGGCGCTTACTTTACACGCGGTATATTATGCCAGAAGGACGGGATGATGTATAATCGACAAATATAGTGAGTACCCGGATCTCTCAACTGGATCCCGGTCAGGCTCGGCTGCGTTAAGTTAAGTACACCTACTATAATAGGAGAAACTACCATTCTCCAAGCAGTGGTAAGCATCACTAAGTAAGTGCAGAAGCTACCGCCCATCTGTGGTTGGGCTTGAGTTGAGCTTAAGCCGCTGAGGTCGCCTTCCATAAGTGACAAGTGTAACGGCGAGCTCAAAGGGAGCTTATGGTAGTATTACCTGATTTTTGGACGCCCACCTACCGACCGCCTACACAGATAAATATAATGGTCTTAACAACAAGGAAGAAGCAAAATAACCTTTTTCTATTCAGGTTGTGCGCATGCAAGTCGCGAGCGTCGGGGAGGTAGCTCGCAGCGAATTACTTTTAGAAAAATGTGAGCACGTTTTATTCACGTGACTCATGCATCGGGCAACGGGATCGGGCCCTGTCGTACTTACTTTAACTTACAATAGCACTAGTTGCCACATGGCCTTGACTCATCATGGGCCTTGCCTGTACAGGCTACAAGTTACAAGGCCTTACATAGGGAGAGTCTATCACGATAATTTAAACTTGTCTTTGTCGATATCAAATCAGGTATTATCTCGTGAAAGGTGCAAGAAAGGTGCCTGGCTCTTATAATTAATAATTATCAAGGATGTACCTCTTCGCTGCCCTGAGTGAGGCTTCCTCGTTTTATCTTCGAGTCTGTCCAAACACTCAGTACTTCATGTGCGATGTTCGTCAATGAAAATAACATCCCTGCCTGGGCCTTGGGTTACGATGTATTGCTACTACGAGGCGACTCCCGCGGCCGACGCGCACTTGACCGTCACCGCCGCCACCGCGATTCTGGAGAACGCGGTGCATCTCATTACCGTCGCCGTCGCTGAGACTCTGGAGAACGGGGCGACTCTCATGACTGCCGCCGCCACGGCGACTCCCATACACGCAGGTGGTTTAGCTATCTCTAGGCATTTGGTACAATTTTCTTTCCCTGCTCATGCCCTATCTCCATCCCTGAAGTACCGTATTGGTATGCACCCGAAATCTAGTATTTATTCTGTGAATCACGGACAAAATTGTCAGCCATAGAATTCAAGTCTCTTTGACTCCGAATACTTACACCTATAAACCACAACATTTGCACAGATTTAGCTCGGAATGTAGGACTTTTGGAACCCCGCCACCTTTCGACCAGCGACCGAGTCAACCACGGACTAACAAATTCAACTTTTCAGTAGCCCTGGTATAATATCGGGGCGAGAACGATTGAAGGGACAAGTTGTCCAACACCGATGAAGAAAACTTCTGGCCGATGCTGGCTCGAAGTCCGATTGTATCATTCAAATAATGGATGTAGGAAGTTGAGGAGAAGGCCATCATCATTCCGCAGAAGTATACCTCTGCCTCGGTCATTCATAACTACATAAGCAATACCACCGGAACGAAGTTCCTTGCCAAGGTATTTCTCCGTGGTCGGCGGCAAAATTAATAGCATTCCGGGACGGGGTTCTGGGGGAGAGAGAGGTTTGTAAGTGATCTGTACGGTCTGGATATTATTGTCTGAGAAGCTTTTTAATGTCCAAGCGTTTCGTCAGCGGGTTGCCATGCAGGCATGGATCGTCTATGATAAGTATTCAGGATCCAGTCCCCTTGTGTCCATGCTTTTCTCAGTCATTGGTAAACTTACGGCAAAAGATAGCGACCGGTGTTTTAAACGTCGCGGCAGGATCGCGCATCGCAGAAGCGTACATGATTAACTCGCACGCCGGGTAAAAGGTAGTGCTGGGCATGCGTGGACGGTGGTGGGCAAGGGTGCCGAGGTAACTGGGACGTAAGTAGCATGATTACTCGTCTGCGTATGAAAGCGTGTGTGACCGCGTTGGGCTATAGTAAGAGCTACGAAAGGGTCTTCGGAAGGCGTATTAAAATGTAGCCGTGAACTTGAACTTTGCACTTGAACGGAGTTTTCCGAGCCCGGAGAGAGCGCAAGTGGAAAAAATGCTTCCAGACCTTTGGGGTGAAAATGTTTGTATCCAGAGCCCAGAGACATCGACTTTGTTTCTAAATACAAGGCAAATGCATGGAATAAGCAAACGACGTAGAAAGCAGTAAATAAGCACTGTGTAAGTTGGCTAGCGCGAAATTGCGACCATCACGTCCGGTCCGGCTTTTCCGGCTTTTAGTACCTCACTTATGCAACGCTTATGAGCCGCACACTGATTGCTGGATCGTAGTTTGCAAGTACCTCCTGGTGTATCTCGCAAGTAATTATCATTGTAGACATCAATTGACGACGTCATATATTTGGTGCAAGACATTCACGCTTTTAGATCATCGATAGACTGAGTGAACATTTTACATTGCAAATAGCACAGCGAGCGAGGAGCAGGTAATCTATCGTATCTTGTAGCGGTGTATACATCGAGTTTACAGACCTTCATCCTCTACGGTAGCAGCCAAGAGCTTTGCGCGCTCAGCCGAACGTGCGGTGATTGACACAGGGAATGGATAGGGCTTCATCACACCTCCAGGAGCAAACGCTCTACCTCTATCCGTATCGATCTCGATGTCCTTTCCGTCACTGTCCTTCTGCTTTTGAACGTTCAGGCCCCAGGCCACCGTGGCAAGTTCTAAGAAGATTGTCTCCTCCGCAACACGCTGACCGGGACATACGCGGCGTCCAAATCCAAAGACATGGCCAGGAAGAGAGGGGTTGTCGACATAGCGCTGGGGGTCGAAAGTCTCGGGATCGTCGAAGACTTTGGCGTCCATGTGGATTGAAGTGATGTTGGGGATGATCATGGCACCCTTGGGAATGTAGTATCCCATGTATTCATCGCTCTAAGCGCGATGTAAGGATATGCTATGGGAAAGAGGAAAAGTCCACGTACCTCAGTGCTTGCATGCGGAATGGCAGTAGGACCGACAGGGCGCCATCGGAAGAGTTCCCTCACTGTAGCTTTTATGTAGGGCAGATCGGCCTCGTCATCATACGTTGGCAGCCTATCAGGGCCGACAACCGAGTCAACCTCGGCTTGACATTTTTTGAGTACATGTGGGTGAGTGGCGAGGGCCATGCTTCAAGAATTTATCAGGTGAGGCAGTATCGAGGAAAACGACAGCGACAGACGTACAAAAGGATCTGCGAGCTAACGCTTTGGGTATCCGAACCGGCGAGATAAAAGGAGCCGAGACCCCAGTATTGCTCTCTGTAGTCCGCTTCCTGCTCCTCCGGGCGCTGCAGTAAACGCGCAGCGATGCTGCGAGCAGGCTTTCCTGCTTCCTGAGAAGATACAAGTTTAATGACAGCCTAAACTATCGTTTATCGGTTATACGTACGAGATTGGCCTTGGCGTCGTCCATAAGTTGTTTGTACGTGCTCTCAGCGAGGTTGAGGTAGGCCTTTGAGTAGGCCTTGTAGGGGGCAAAAGGCACCCATCGCAGCCAAGGGAGGAAGTCCACGGTGTTCTTTCCAGCTTCAATAGCCTCGACCAATTGTTCATTGAGCCTCACCACGTTCTTGACAACCTGTTCGGCTTCCGTGCCAGACTTGATGGGACGATCGTACACTGTCGTCATGATCTGCAAAAACCACCCGTTTATTCCAGTTTCAAAGCACATAAATATAGCTATCAGCACTTACAATAGAAGCGATAGCTCTCGCAATGTATGATTTCCATTCCTTGGGGTCATTGATGACACTATTGACCAATCGATGGATTTCAACCTTTTGGACAGGGTGGAAGTATTCCGTGACAGCTGCGGGACGCATTTCGGTGACGACCAGCTTGCGGACCCGCTTGAAGCGCTCGTTGGCATGAATGAATGGCATCATCATCTTGTCCTGCATCGCCTCAGAGGCCTACATATGTCTTAAATAAGGCCTTTTCCAAGGATACACCAAAAAAAAGGAAACTTGCGAGGAGGAAATTTGGGCGGCCAGAGTATTTCTGGTGGCGAGTTTCCAGGAGCTCTTTGGCGACCGGAGATGAGCTCAGAATAAGAACAGGCAGGCCAAACAGGCGAATGTGAATGATAGGGCCTTTCTAAGCAGTCAAATATAACTCTTTCTGGGAGCTGGTTGAACACGTACCATATTCCTTGCTCCACTGCTCTAATAAGGGAACGATGCTTTTTCCGAACAATTGATGGACATTTCCAATGAGGGGAAGTCCAGGAGGACCTGGCGGAAGAGGAAGTCCCTTTGGATTATGGGCAGAGCGATACCTGGACTTGGAAATGAAGTGGTTGATGACAATGAACCCCGCGATAGCACTCAGGATATGATATCGAAAGACGGAGACAAACTCATTCAAGGATGGATAATGGAGAGGGAGGTCGGTGAATGTGGACGCCATAGCTGATGAACCCGGCGGGTCGACGAAGGAGAGAAACCTGTCATTTTCTAGCTCTTCGAGTATCTATATCAGCACGAAAGCAGTTCGCAGAGAAGAAGTGCGGCCGTCCGAGTAGTCAAATCGGAGTACGAAGCGGGCCAGAACGGCCCGACCGGCCGTTCCCGTCAGCCGAGGGCCGAGTTTGAACCGAGCCCTTGCAAGTCCTTGCAATAAACCCGCTTGTATTGCCCAGGCCCCTTTGGCCCACTTGCAAGTCACCAACGTCAATCTAGAGTCTTTCCGAAGCAACCTCTGTGGCCCGCACTGTCGACAAGGCTCAAAAGACATAGGGCGTCATGCTTGCGTTACGCCGTAAGTTTGGTATTAGCCGACTTTCCCACCTACTCCCAGCCAATGCTCCGCAGATCAAGGAGCCAGGGCTAACATAGCGGCCGCCCGTTTTACATTTAATTACTGGAAGTCAAGATGACTTCGACGCCACATTCCAGCTTGCCTTATATTACTTACCCCGCGCGTCGATGGTAGCCTGATCGTACTGTTCCCCGTAATAATCCGCTCTGCCGCATCGCAAAATGATACAAGCGTTCCTCAACCGATTCGCCCTAGTCGAGTTCACGGACACCCAGCTCGGCGCGTTTCTTGGAGTGTTCAGCTTCCTTTTGGCCATCTCGATATGGGCCAGACGTTCGCAGTACGATGTTAAATTGGTTTCTGGACCTGCAAGTCTATTTCTTCTTCTAATCGTCGGGGCGAAAGAACTGAGTGATGCATATCCAGTCTGGTGGTCATTGGCTGTGGGGACACGAACGCGAAATCTTCTTGACATCTGCAGGTCAAAAATTCAGCGAGTGGTTCAACACGTATGGACAGGTCGTCAGATACAAAGGCGCCTTCTTCGTAAGTGGCGTCCTCAGAATCTAGGCGGCAACTAACGCGGCGCGATCTCAAGCATCCCGATTTCCTTGTTGTCTCCGATCCGCGATTTATCCACCACATGCTGACGGAGAACCCGTACAACTACGGTATGTGCTTGATATTTCTTTGGAAATGCCATACTCATCGTCCCACCATACTCATCGTCTGCCAGTCAAATCACCCGTATTCCGTCCGCTTGTTGACCGCCTTCTGGGGCACGGTCTCGTATGGGCGGAAGGTGACGAGCATAAGCAACAGAGGAAGGTATTGAACCCTGCTTTCAGGTTATATTTCCGTGCTTTCTCACTCGAAAATCGTTGGAGACTGATAAAGCTCTCAGCCCTGCCAACGTTCGCGACATGGCGCCCTCAGTATTTGAATCGGCAGCCAAACTCCGCACATCACTCGAGCAGGCAATACTGAAAAGTGGAGGCGAACTGGAGACGAATGTTATGAAATGGACGGCCACTGCAACGTGAGTTCATAGGTTGACTCCGACAAAGACCGCAGATGTTGAGCATATCGCAGGTTGGACATCATCGGCAAAGTCGGTTTCAACCATGACTTCGAGCAAGGCAAATCCCAGGACGCGAAGGATATCCAGAAAGCGTGGACAGATCAGGTAAACGCCGGTATGACCACCGCAGCGTTTTATGTATGTCGTTGTCGCGCACAGTATGTCTTTGACTTCCTTGACGATTGCTATTCTTCGTAGGCGCAAATCTTCCTGCGGACTTTCCCCTTCATCTTGTCGATACCCGTTGAAGCCATCCAGAAGCAGGGGGACATAAAGAATGTCATCAACCGCCTTGCAAACAAGTTCATCTCGGAGAAGGGAGAACTCGTAGAGAATGAGAAAACAGAGAAAGCGAAAAATCTTCTCGCTATAATGAGTACGTCTATTTCCTCATTGCGTCAGTTCTCAGCAGCGTTCTAAACGACTTCAGTGAAGGCCAATTCGTCAGGGGTAAATAAAATGAGTACTCAGCAGATGATTGACCATGTTCGTCTCTCCCTGCATCACACTCATGATCTCTTCTGATATATATACGCTGCAATTGTCAGATCACAACCTTTGTGTATGTTTCGCCTTTCCACGAGCTTGATCTGTATTGAACAATTCTTCAGCGTCGTCGGGCATGAAACCACCGCAGGATCTTTGAACATGACTCTTCTTGAACTCGCCCAACATCCTGATAAGCAACAGCGTTTGCGCGAAGAAATCATTTCGCTTGGTCACGAGCCAACATACGAAGATCTAACAGCGCCAGAGCGCTTGCCGTATCTGGACGCGGTCGTGAAAGAAGGGTACGTGATTCGACTGGCTGTCCTGTGAAATTCGTGAGTTCATGATTGCTAACATACTATGTATAGGCTTCGTCTCCATCCTCCAGGCGCATATATGGACCGTGTGGCTGTCAAAGACGATATAGTACCACTGCTACACCCCATTACAACGCCTTCTGGGGAGAAGCTCGCAAGTTTGAAAATCAAGGCTGGGCAGGTTGGTTTACTTACTTTCCTATGTGCTGTTCCCATTTTTCTGACCTTCTGACCTTCCAATCGAAGGTCATTCAAATTCCCAACATCTCCATCAACCGCGTCGACGCTGTTTGGAAAGATGGTGGCAACTTCCGCCCTGAGCGATGGGTTGAACAAGGCGGTCTGCCTCCCCGGGCAGAGATGCAAGGCGGTTGGAGCAACATTATGAGCTTCAGCGAGGGCCCAAGATTATGTATTGGCTATCGATTAGGTCAGTCCTTGCTGTGCTCAACGTTGAAGCCAAAACCATTCTCACAATTGGACTTCTAGCTTTGCTCGAGTATAAGTGCTTGCTTTCCCTTTTGATTCGCTATTTCGTTTTCCACGATGCAAACGTCACTATAGAGACGAAGTTCAGCGCGACGATGCAACCACGAGTTGTTGGAAGTGAGGATGAGGGCGCACAGTTACCTTTGCGAATCACGCTCGCCGAAGATTAATCATTGTATCTCGTTCGCGGAGGCCTTAAGAGGTTGGGGAACTTATTTAGGACTTTTGTAACCAGTACTAGCCAGAGCTGAACGTTGAAGTTGCGGTGAAGGCAGTTTTGTCCAAAACGATGTTGAAACCATGTTGAACTGACGTCTGCATCGGACTTTGTAAAACGGATCAATGATTCAATACATGTTCCGGTGCCGACGTAATTATTGAGTCAAAAACAAGTCAAAAACCGATCAAAAACACTTTGGCATTATGGCACAAATTATGGCATTAGGACGCTGAGAAACTGACTGCTTGTTGCCAGCTCGCTGTGCATCTCATAGGTGAATTAAATGATATGATCAACCTTCCTTAATCAATTAGACTCGAAAAAGAATAAGTATAAGCAGCTGACGCTAAAAGAAGGCGAAGAACGGCCGTTTTCATGCCGCCTCCAACATGGTTTGCGCGATCTTCTGATCACCTTTCGCAATCGTGGCTCATGAGCTGCGTCCGATGCATATATACTCTGGACCAATACTCCTCTCATAAAATAAACTTTCTTCTACCATGACCGTAACTCAAATTTCCTGGTTCAACAGCTCCAAGGCATACATAGCGGATCCCGCGTTGGTAAACGATCCCGCTCAACGATTGAAAGGCATCAATGGCGTGCAAAGGTTTGTTTATTTCGTATGATTAGTCTGCGCAAGACCTAATCGTTGGATTGAATGGTAGTCTTTACGTTGCCTTTGAGATCGAGCACCCGAAGGTTGCCTATATCGTCACAAGTGTGTCATTTGACTCATTTCTTGAGATCAGAAAGTATGATTAACATTTGCTATCCAACGTAGTCTGGGGAAACTACGACGATTACATCTCAGCCGTAGAAGAGCCAGCATACGTGGTTGCTCTTGATACCTTGAAGCCTCTTTTAGATGGAACTCCGCAAGATATTGAGAGCGTATTCATCGACTTCACCACCACCCCCGTGGAAGCTTTGGCTGCACCTGTCTCCGAAATTGTCATCACGGAATTGAAGCCCGGCGAAACAGAGAAGGATGTTGTCATCCTCGACGACGTCATCGCGGCTTCTGGCGTAACGCTCGGAAACCACTGGGGCCATGTACACGGAAAGCCCGACGAATATGGGTTATTCATTGGATGGGAGTCTGTTCAGGCGAGTGCATATTCACAAGCCAAATAAAAGTCTATCTGGCCAATTGATTTTCATTTATAAGTCGCACGCTGAGGCTGCTCGCAAGGGACTACTGGCAGAGGTCATCAAGAAGAGCGAAAAGACTCTTAAATATTCAAAAATAGCCAATGGAAAGTTTAGAGAGATTTGAATTTACGTCGAATACTTTTACATAGGAGCATGGCAATTCTCCGTCACTTATCCACAACTGATCCATGTAGGAACATTCAAATTCCCACGGGATATCATTCTATCTTAGGCGTGGCATACCTACATGATCTCCCGTCCTCTGTTGGTCCTCTGGTCATAGTCTCGAAACCAGAGTCCGGATTCGGAATTTCTTTGGGAAATGCACGATCAATATGAAATTGATGGGCTGCTCCTCACCAGTACGTCTGGTGCATTTGAACCGCGCGACCCCCCATCGTACTACATGGTCACATCTCGTGATCTGGTGACATGTCCTTAGCATGCGAGTCTTTTCACCGCTAGAACAGAGTCTAAGTACTGAACCAATACTGAACACTCTTCCATGGGTCTAAGTATGTTTGAAGTATGTACATGGCTGGTATTCTATCATTAGTAGTAAATAAAAGGAATATCTTCCCCTGAGTGAACAAGGCTAGAATCAATTTAATCATAATGTTTCGTAGACGGCAGTATTGAAAATTTGAATAAGACAATCTGAAAACACCAAATCGGAGACTGTTGACACTCAAGATTGCTCTATTACAATCTTTTCACTAAAATGTCTACTGAACTCTACCTGTATAACATCTTTAACAATCGAGAACCAGATGACGAGCCACCCTCATCTGAGTCTGATGAGTCCGAGCCCGACATCTCAACCCCTCCCCTCGGAAGCGAAGAAGTTAATTGGGAAGCTCATTCTGAAACTCCACTTGAATCTGAATTAGCCACCAACATCAAAGAAACTCTCATATGGATGGATAGCAGAGGTCTTTCACTTGTGAAGTTCCTCAATGGCCTGAGCTGGGGGGATGCAGCCTGTACTCAAGACCCAAAAATCCGCTATGAGCGCACATCCCTTCTCCGTGATCCCCAGCTGGCCGTCATTCTACAGCGCTGGATTTCTCCACCCCGACCTCTCAAATCAAAAAAGAAACAGCCTGAGGGAGCAAGCCCCATGATGAAGCAATTCGTTTTTGAGTACAGCAAGAAAACTCTATCGGACGAGCTTGAAAAACTGGCACCTTATTTATTATCGTCCACAAAGGATGATGTTCAGACTGAGCGCCTAGTGTCCACCACATTTGAAGAATTCGGAACAGACATGCAAGAGGTCGCACCATTTCTTTGGGGAGTACTCGAGCATCTAACCATATCAACCACACGAAGGAATGTCAATGTGAATAGAAATTCGTTCAAGGTAAGCAAACATACCTTTGAATCTCAAAAAATTCTAACAGTAAGGATAGATAGTAATCACGATCATATCCATTCTTTCCTACACACGTTCTCATCATCGGTGTCGCCTTCAGAAGCTCCTGTCTCTATATTTTCAGTTCAAAGGCGTGTCAGCAAAAGGCTTCGACACATTGCATGCCATGGGAATCACCATGAGCCACAAGTGGACTGCCAATTCCGTCGCGCGAATCTCAGAGCACTGCATGACAGAAGTAAAAAAGCACATCGAAGACTCGCCATGGTTCATTTCACATGACAATTTTAACACACCTTTTCGTGTCTTCTCGCAACGCACCGGAAGCTTGACAGGCACGGGCACGGTATGCATCTTGCGCTTGCCATTTTCATCCGCAGATCTTGAAGGTGTAGCTGGTGGACTAGGTGAAGTGGTGAGCGACCTGATAGATTTCGAGGGAGTAACAGGAGGACTGAGCGACGTTGATGAGTTGGGAGTCGAGGGCCGGGTACCATCAGTGCTATCTGCTATCGCAGTTGTTCCCTCGCAGTTGTCACAGCAGACATGGGAAGGAGCTAACAAGTTGAATATTAGGACGTAGATATATTTGCTTCAATCAATGACGACTCACATTTACAAGTTGGCGGATTATCAAAATGTTGATTGCTAATGTCTCGCCGACAGGTCTTGGTCGCGATCCATTGACGAAGGGCCGCCTCGACTTTCTTTCCCCACTCGTAACCTGCATTGAGAGTGTTGTTGTCGGTGCTGTAGTGGCTGGGCTCCTCCATATCACCCTCAGTATCCATGTCGTCATCCACATCATCGTCATCTTCCACTTGCTCGTCGATTTCATCTTCGAGAGGTCTGTGTTTGCCGTTGATCTTCCTCTGCTGAAACATGGACTTCTCAGCCATCAAAATAGCCCGAGCATTTATTTGTGCAGACCGGCCTGCTCGTCCAGCACGTTGAATCCACACCGAGAGTGACGAGGGGACACCGAACTGGATGACAAGTTCAATATCCGGGATATCGGCGCCCTAGACGGAGCCATCATGATGGGTCTGCGAAACAAGATAGAAAATATAAAATTACATACCATACCCGCCGCCTCGGTGGCTACAAGTATCCGAGCTCGGCCCTTGCGAAATCGCTTCATTGCACGTCGCCTGGCTCGTGGTGTTCGATGAGCATGAAGAAATGTGACGTATTGGTGAAGGTGGGGTGGTAACCACTCGCAAATCGCTCGCTTTGCTAGTTGGGTCGTATTAACAGCATTGACAAATACTATGCACTTGAATAGATCATCTGGGTGTGAGGGTGTCGCGGTGCGAGAGAGGAGAGGTTTGAGGGCTTCATATTCTGTGGTAGAATTAAGTGGGAGGACGGAATAGGCGATGTTATGGCGGTCGTTTCCTAGGTTCAAAAAGAAGCTGCTCTGCGGATCGATGGACAGCTGGCCGCGGAGTTCCTGCAAAGCCGGGGGATTTAATGTGGCTGACGTGCCAAAAAAAGGAATGTTGGGAGGAAAGAAGGCGCGTAATTTGCCAAGTTCACTGTACGTGGGTCGAAAGTCGCCACCCCATTGCGAGATACAATGTGCCTCATCAATCACAACAGCACATATGTCTTCAAACGTTGAGGTGGTGAGAGCAGCGCGGAATTCATCGTGCTTGAAGCACATCTCTGGCGACGTGAAAATAGCACGGTATTGACCGAGGTTCTATAAATATTTTAGCTTTTCGGATCTCTGAAAACAAGGCTTCACGAGGCCCACATCGTTGCATAGAAAACATACCTTCTGCAAATCCTTGCACCATGTATCACCATTGACAGCAGCTGCAGCAAGTCCCATCCGTTCAAATCTCTCCACCTGAAACAGTAAATTCAAAGACAATCAGCAGTGAGAATCTATCAGACAAGATTTTACAGTAACTACCTGATCATCCTGCAGGATTTTGAGTGGTGATATGATGATTATCTTCTTTTTGTCATCCAGAAGAAGTGGCATCATGAACGGCATTGTTTTCCCGGCACCTGTTCCAGCAATCACAATGGTATCAAGGCCGAGAAGAATGGCCTCCGTCGTGTCAAGTTGCCAGCCATGCGGGAGAGCACCGAAGCGCTCTCGGAAGATGGTTGACAGCTGACTTCTCGTAAGATCAGAGTTATAATTGTCTTTGGTGGCCGCTTGTCGTCGGGCATCCTCGAGAACTTGATAAGACTGTAGGCGTGAGAGCTCATGGGGATCTGGTGTAGGAGCCATGCATAGAGGGATCGCGGCGCGCGCTCTCGAGCCTTAGGAAACAAGTTTATATTTCACATTGATTTCACAGAGATAATCTATGTTGTTTGCTATTCTCGACGCGTTGAGCGACACGTGATCTTGTTGGTGTCACGCAGAGTACGATGGGGGGTCGCGCGGTTCAAATGCACCAGACGTACTGGTGTGGAGCAGCCCATCAATTTTACATTGATCGTGCGTTTCCTAAGAAATTCCGCATTTGGACGGCTGGGTACGAGACTATCTGGTCATTGTCTGGTCAAGATTGCCGATAAAATTTCCGGTGTATCTTTTCCGTAAATGCATTACATAGGGGGACTGCATACTATGCTATCTGTGCTCCAGCCACCGTGGAGCGACAGAGAGGCCGCGGTTTCAAGTCAAATCCGAACGGCGAGACCCGAGTGTTGGAAGCATCGCTGCTCCTCTCTGCTCTGGCTGTGTATACAAAAGGAGGTTTCCATTAATCGGCTGTGTCAACTGTGTCAGCCCCATAAGTCGGAGTCCGGCTGCCAACGTCAAGTCGTCAAATACGACACGAACCCTAGCGGCCGCTCCTGAAGTACGTCTTGGTAATAATAGGTTCCGCACGTCTACTCACCGTTGTCAGATCTTTACCGTCGAACGTTTGGCCCTACATATACCAACAGTACATTTATACGGCTCAAGGGAAGATCATCCGAGTCACCAAGTCTCAATTAGTCAAAATGACCATCGTCGAGATCGCTTGGTTCAAGAGTACGAAGGCCTACCAAGAAGATCATACCCTCTTGTACGAAACTGCGAGAAGGCTGAAGGAATTTTCCGGGTTAAACAAGTATGTGATAATTTAAAATTTGTTTTGTCCGAGTGATAGATGCCGACCTGTCCTTTTCAGACTGTATTTAGGGTGGCAAATTGAGCCAGACCCTACCATAGCTTACGTTCTAAATGGTGCATCCTTATCTATTCTCTTATCCTTATCTTAATACTTTACTGACCGGACCGGCTTTATTTTAGTTTGGGAGAGCTACGACCACTACATCGCCGCTGGGAAAGAGAAGGAGTATTCAGAAACTTTTGCCACATTCCAGCCCGCACTTGACGGCACCTATGCTGATATCAGTGTGGCCATGATCCCCTTTACATCAGGCCCAGAGGAAGCTGTTGGGGCACCCGTAACCGAGATTGTTCTTGCTAATCTGAAAGATGGAAAAGAAGATGAAAACATGACAGCTCTATTCGATGCGATCGGAAGCACTGGGAAGCTCAGTGGGCACCATTGGGGTCGGGTCCGTGACAAGGAAAATCAAGTGGCGCTGCTCGTCGGATGGAAATCTGTAGAGGTGAGATTTTTTTCATCTTTTTATTAGAGAATAAAAAAACATTTTCTGAACCCTCGATGTGACAGTTCCATTACGAAGTCGCTAAGACTGATATATTTTTGGATGTCATTAAATTAGGAGAGGAAACCCTTCTTCGTCCATCTGTAGCACATGTAGCCTTCAAGGAAATGTAAAGACACCCACGGCGCTTGTCAATTGAATGGGATCAATTTGCTTGATATGCGGAGCTAGAACTGTCGATCCTCATTCCTGATGGGAGTTGCATGCTTCATTGTCGAAATGCCAAAATTCTGTCGAGAAACGAGAGGACATTTTTGGCGTGGAACATGCACCCTCCTGTAATAGATATGATTCAATTGGGGAAATGCCTTATAATAGAATCTGATCTACAGGGACAGCGACGTCGCGGCCTTGCGCTCGATGACGCCTTGCGCTTAATGACACCTTGTGCACAATATGACGCCTTGTGCTCAATGATCATTTTAGTATGATATCAACATGTCAAATATTCGCATTCGGACTGCGTTCAGCTACTGTGACTATGATATGTAGATAGATAGACCTTGGTGGCTTCATAGACGCGAGCGGTCCAACGCGCCTACAAAAATACAGATAAGAAAAAAACATTCAAGTCGGACATTAGTAGAACGGCAACGATTGTCGACCCATAACTTTATAATCACGAGAACAGCGCAGCACCTCAAACTTCAGAGCAGTGCTAGCAACGAAAGTAATTCACGAATTTATATCGCGTACATATATAGTATGTAAAATATTCGCAAGTTATGCTCCTCTATTTGGAGTGATTATGATTATCTAAATTGAAGCTTAATCGAACCTCCTTCAGAAGAACTTCCATCCAGAGGTCAAGTTAGTGACGCCCTTTGGATCATACTTTTCCTGGATAGATCTCAGAATCGGCCTGTTGGGGCCGAAGAGCAGTGTGGTGTCGATGTCGTACGAGGCGTAGTTGGGGTAGAGAGTTCCAGCGGGAGGCTCAACGGGCTGAGAACCACCAGCGACCGACGCAGCAAAGTTGCGGACGTTGGCGTCAATAGTCTTCAGAGTGTTGAAGAAAAAGGTGTCTTGTGTAGGGTCGGTCCAGGAGAATCCGACGACAGAGGGGGCGAGGAATCTTCCCGCTAGATGGAAATATGCAGCGGGACCATTGACTTGGTGGCTGAAGATGGAGGTAAGCAGGGGTTCGACAGCCAGAGTAAATGCGACAGCAGAGTTGTTGTATGCAGCAGGGCCATGTGTCTGCGAGATAGAATAACGATGAGGATGGGGTCAGAGTGATTAAATAATGCGGTTAAAACATACGTTCACTTGATCAGCGATTGTATTAAGAACGGGGACGGTGTAGTTCTTGATTGAAATCGAGCGCCAAAGAGCCCTTGGAGCAATCGTGGGCCCGTCGAAGGCGCTCACAAGGCGCGTGAGTGAGGTAGCGGAAAGCGAAGACGATACACTGGGAACAGCAAGCAATTCGTCGAAAATTCCAGCCGGAGGGGAGGGGCCGTGATAGTAGAAGAAGAGGGAAACGAAAAGACCTGAAATTATGTGATCAGACACGACCCTGATGCAGTTTTCAGGCACAACACACCTCCCTGAGCCGGATCAAAGCCGTACGTTACTCCGACAGCTGCTTTGGGGTCGGTGTTGTGATCCTGGAAATCAGAGATAGCTTGGGAAACAGCCGCTATATTCCCAGCACCAGTAATCACAACGAGCCCTCCCCAAACAGCAGGTTGGGCTACGGCTTCGTAGGTGATGAAGGTGACGAGCCCGAAGTTGTTGCCTCCGCCCTGAAAGATTTGTCAGTAAGTCTACCTGATAATAAAATAGCATCCGACCTTGAGACCGAAGAACAAGTCCGAATTCGTCGTATTCGTAGCATTCACGACCTTACCGGTTGGAAGAGCGACCTCAAATTGATGAACGGTATCACAAGACACTCCGACTTGATTTGTGACCCAAGAGTACCCTCCGCCGAGGGTGAAACCTCCTACACCGACGCCGGAGACGCGCCCAGCAGCAATGGATACGTTGAAAGGCTCGAGCTGGGAATAGGCGTTCTCTGATTGCTGGCCAGTTCCAACTCTAGCCAGCCCTGTATTCGGATCGTAGGTGGCCGTATTGAAGCGACTGGTGGAAATTTGAACTCCTGTAGTAGAGCTCCACCCTGGGTTGGTGGCATGTCCACCGGATTTGATGGCATACGGAGTGCGCGCAGCTCCCACGATTTTCAGCTATGATACATGAGCTTAGAACGAGTAGCACAGCAGCGCCACAAAAATGGGTCGAACGTACAATGTTTGCCGCATCCTGAGCTGTTCCGGGCTGGACAGAGCATGTCGCATTTTGAGAGCTTGAAGAATAGGCATGGAAAATATCCGTAGCATATTCCGATGAACCTATAACCATGGAACGAATTAAATTCGAACTAAATGATCTTTAGGTAAATACTGACCAGGATAGAAAACTGCTGAAGCGGAAGAGATTGCACTCTCTATTTGCTTGCAGGTAGTAAGGGGGCTCTGGGATACAGTGGTCCCGCTAGCTATAGATGCCAGGGACACGAGACCGGCGATGAGAGAAAAACGTTTGGTGAGAGCCATTGCTGTGGAAAGTCAATTGACCTTTGAAGCTACGGTTGCCAATCGTCTCCGCGCACTTTATACTCTCCGCCAAAGCGGCCGCTCCGAGCCCTCAGCAGTGGGGATCCAGGCCGCGACCCTGCTCTTCGTGTCATCTAGCAGCATTTGGCTTGATGATCAATGCACATTTTCACCGCTGATCAGCCGGGATGTCGCTTGCCTACCACATCCAAAAAAAGGCGATGTAAATTGTAATGAAACGCCCAAGAAACGCCTTATTATTGGCATTGATATTGTTGCTGATACCATCAAATTGCACAAGCTCCAGACTGAAGCGATACCTGAGGGAATTGAGCATGAATAAGTTTAGCTTGCTGAAGTAAGAAATGGAGTACTTTCAAGCCTCGCTCTCCTCAGGGGAATCTCCACACGACTTCAAGATGGGGCAATGAAGGAATGAACAAACAAGTCTTCGTCACTAACACAAAGTTGAAACAAAGTTCGAAGAGTCAGGTCGGAGATCGACAGGACAGGGGACTGACCAAGTCATGCTGTAGCGTGGGAATTAGCCTTTGCTGTGCACGGATGTCTTCCAGTCGACTTGGCTTCAGACAAGTCGGAGGATCACCTGCGCAGTGCGAATAAACCGGGCGCAGAGTCCGGGGCCGATTTGAATTTCCCGGGTCTGAGAGACAGTAATAATCAAGGACAAAACATAATGGACGCTCGGAGCACTAGGTACGGATGCTAGGATTGAGATGTTGGGGCCGAGGGGCAACCAAGGGGTCGTCGGGAAACAAAAACTTGGCTGAATCGGCAGTATATAAGAGAAGACCATCGGCGTCACCCGATAGATATCTCGTAATCTTAGAGAAGCAAAATGGCCTTTGACAGTCTCCTACCATGAATAATCGAATAGACTTCCAGAAAGAAGCAGAACCAAAGTGTAGTCTAAGAACTTGAGGCTTCCATGCTGCAAAAGGTGTTTTGCGCCAAGAAGTGACCATGATTTTGGGACAACATTCCCCAGGCTAAAAATATCCGTGATAGTGATAGCCTTAGCGAAGACCCTGGGCGATAACAGAAGAACGCATATGAGTACATATGCCACATCCGGGCAAGAATCGACTCGAAAAAAACCTTTTCGAACTGAAACGTCCAAATACAAGGCCAGCAAGTAGTAAGATAATTTTTCCCATACAGACAAACAGCGTCATCTTCGGAGGCTGGCGTAATTCTGGTCGGTGACCTCTTCTGCTCTTGCCCGGGGTTCTCCTTAACGCGGTCCTTTACAGAGACGACGAGAAAAAGTATGATCGATATCAACGAACACAAGCACGTAGTGCTGATATTCTAGAATTAAAAAATTAATGACAAATTTCATGTCTACATATTGTTAGTAGGACCGCGTAATGTACGGGATAGAACGATCCACACGGAATTATGCATCGAGAAGTGTATCTGAATAATCAGCTTTCGCAGCATAGCTGGAAAATGCGATCATGACGCTTGCTCGGCGGAAAAGTTGTACTAACAAGTTCTGCATAGCATTCTCCTTGATATCCGTAGCATACACTTAACTCCGTGTAGTATACTAACAGCATTTAGGGTTTCTCCCTACTTTCTACAAGCCCCTGCATTGCTGAAAATGACTAATTACGTCTGTGTATGTCGACGCAGTACGGCTAAGAAGGGATGGACAAGCGATCAGTTGTGCAATTCCCGCCCGCTGCGATCCGTGCCTTCCGGTTCAAGGCGGGCAATACTGAGGAGCATCTATCGCGCACGCCGGAGGAGGAATTCGGCGTCTGTAGTAGGTGCGTTCACGTCAGGACTGCCGGTCAGCCGCCCCGGAAGTATCAATAGATTCACAGCAACCGGCCGCTGAGGATAGTCACGGCGCGTGCAGATTATTCCTTTATTTAATATCACAGTAAATCAAATAATTCGCCTCTTTAACATCGTTTCAGAGGCTTTCTGATAACGTACGGCCGTTGTATTTGCTTATATTTAACGACCAGTGACGCTGCGTCTACCAAGCACCGCAGGTGAGGCTAGCCATCTCGTCCCCAAGCACAATGTCGTACGCACCAACCGCCGAAGAGCTCAAGCAATGGTCGAAAGGACCCATCCCAGAGGTCTTGTTCGGGAACAATTTTCCTCTTGCTCGCGACCATCCGGATTGGCAAAAGCTTGAACAAGGTACGATCATACACTTAAAATGATTAGACAACATTTCCTTACTTTGCGCAGAGAACGATCAATGGGTCGAGGAAAACTGGCAGTTCGACGATAAGGAGTTACGTGAATATCTCATGAGCAGCCAGCTCGGGCCTTTCTCGTCCATGTGTAAGGACCACCTTATGACAGTTTTGGCACATATCGAATAATCAATTTTTAGGTTTTCCTTTTGGCGAACGCGAGAAGCTTCTCTGGATCTGCCGCCTTGTCACTCTTCTATTCTGTCTAGACGAGGATCTCGATCGACATGTCAACTTACACCTACTACCAATTTTAAAAGCGCTCACTGCAGGCACGAGAGTAAGCTTCGCTCATATTCCATCTTGGGTTTGCTGTTAAATATTGAGCTACTTTAGAAACCGGAGAACAACTACGCCGAGCTCGCAATTGATAAATGCTGGAGGGCCATTGAACGTACTTCTAAACCATCAACCTTCCGCCAATTCGTTCAGATTACGCACGAGTACTTCGAGTGCGTCCGGTCATCATACGTCAATTATTACTGAGAACGAGCAGCGTGTCTGATTAGCTCGCACGGCCAAATCCCTTATGATAACTTCGACCAGTATGTCGGTGCTCGCCGTACAAATGTTGGAGCAGTGAGTAACTCAAAATTCACGGCTTCCTCCTGTAATTGACGGGTCCCTAGTACTTCATGTGGGCATGCCTGCGATACGCTGCCGGCATTGACCTCACCGACGAAGAACTTGCTCATCCTCTAGTTAAACGCCTGGAAGACATAGCCGGCTGTGAGTTCATCTATCATTTAATTGGGCGATAGCAGGCTAATTGTCTCCTAGTCCACATCGCCTTTACAAACGATCTCATCAGCTACACAAAGTGGGTGCTCCTTCCTCGTTCATCCAACTCAAACCTGACCACTTTGATTCTGATTAGAGAATACCTCACCGACACTGCCGCGAACAATATCCTTACTCTCCTTCAACGTAACGATGGTTTAACTCCCGCTGAAGCTGAGGCCAAGATCAGGCGCGAGATCAAGAAATCCGAGGATGATTACAAAGTCGCTGCTCGAGAGGTCCTGAACCACCCTGTTCTCGGGAAAAACAAAGCGATCCGGAAGCTGGTGCTCAACATCCCGTACGGAATGGGAGGCAACGTGAGTCATAGAATAGTTGCGAATTGAAATATGCATTGATCACACAGCTATTTCTTCTTTCCAGGCCTGGTGGTCCCTGGTTGTAAGTCCTCGTATCCTTATCTGTGCCGTGATTTTAGCTAATTGCAGGTTATATATAGACCAAGCGCTATAACGTCGATCCGGTCAACCACCCACTTCCCCAGGTCAAGATTTACATCGACCCATCTATGCCATATCACCCAGACGCAGTCCGATTCCTTGACAACCCCTCGAAGAAGGCGGTGGCCATCAAGGGTGGAAAAGGTCTGTCAGTGTCCAGCCTTTTGTCGAATTGGACATTCTGGTTGGGCGGGCTGCTCCTCCTCCTCCTCGGGAAGTTTAGCTTGCAATGGTGATTTGTGACTTTACCCGAGAGTCCTGGCGGAACCAGACCTCATTTCAAATTTATACATATCTTCATTTTGCATCAAGTACCATAGTTCGAGCATATTTTCATCATGTAGGTAGACCCCGTAGAATCCTACCACGTTATCCTGGTCATAGAATTTGACATTCCGGGTGTACTTATCGTGTTGACGGGTATCCAAGGTATCTTAAGGAAATCAACACGGTCATAAATACGCACTGCATCAGCGGAGTGAAATGGGCGCTTAAATAAAGTACTCAATAAGCAGCTTTGGGCCTAGGCTGGCCCAGCCCTCCGGCTAAGCATCGGCCATCACATGACCCGCACAAGTTGGAATGCGATTTCTCACCTAGCTCAGAAAATCGACGGTGCGCGCATCAGAAGAGGAACTACGTATACTACCAACGACGACGACCCCCTACGAATCTGAAATTTCTCTTGAAAGATAAATGGCCGACTCACTGCAACCTATCATTCCCCGAGATGAGAGCCATCATGGATCACTTTCAATAGCACCCCAAGACCCTCCAGAACCGGTGCCCATCACTGAACAGGAAGTAGGGGAATACAGAGAGCAGGACCGCTTTCTTCCTGTGAGTCCCAGCTTTTGTCGCGCCATAAGAGATACCAAAATGAATACGACCAGATAGCCAATGTCTCTCGAATAATGAAAGCCTCCGTCCCACCAACCGCTAAAATAGCGAAAGATGCGAAAGAATGTGTACAAGAATGTGTCTCGGAGTTCATCTCCTTCATCACGTCGGAGGCAGCCGAGAAGTGCCAGCTTGAGAAGCGCAAGACGATAGGCGGGGAGGACATCCTATATGCGATGGGAACGCTGGGTTTTGACCAGTATGCGGAGACGCTGAAGATCCATCTCGCAAAGCTTCGCCAGGTGAGTGCTCACCGACCTCCGCGGGCGTTGTAGCGAGATCTTTGGGCCTGTTTCCTTTCGATATATTAATGCGTATCTTAAGAGTGGTGCAAATGGCGCAGCAGCCTCGAACCCAGGTCCTCATCGAGAGCAGCATATAGAGCCCAGACTAGATCCAGAATCATAGTGTGGCATTGAATGAAGAATTGTGTGTACATCTAAGGTGTGTCGCATTTATCACACAGTTGAAAACCCCAGTCACTCATCACACCAAAGAGTTGGTTATCTTATTGGAATAATTGTATCTAATATGTCATTCTTTCCCTGATCATAGTTCTATTGGTATGTATCGCTACCTCACTTGGTCCTACAATCTCGTTGCTGTCGTGTAGTCGATTACCGAGAGCTCGTACCAGTACCGCGGGTTTGCGTCTCTTCAGACTGTTTGCTGATGCGCACTGAAGCGATTTTATATGCCCTCAGCATGGACAGTCGATTGCTGTGCATTGCTAGGCTGTTCTGCGTTCTCGAGTCGCTTGGACGATCAACGGGGTAGATTCGATAATTTGTGTTTTCTTGACAACCTGATATGCCCAAGCAAATCACCCGCGAAGGTCCGGTCATGGGCGAGCAAGTTGGATGGGTCGCTAATGCACCCCGCATCCTCCCCCCTAGAATTTCTCCTCCGTATATGCATGTGAGCTAAACCATGTCTTTTGTTTCTTACTCTGATGTATACACTGCTGTCCAGAGAATACGATATGCGCACAGACTTATACGTGGTAACAATCGCCAAGCGCCTCCAAGAAAACTAACAAGCCCAGCCAAGCCGAAGGCCCTCTTGTTGGCGTCGCATGCGGCCTCACGCACCTGGTCACTGGTGGCACATAAAGGAAATGCCACGGAAGACGATCCATTCCTGCCTCTTCCCTTTCTCCCTTACCTTCGCTCCGCTCTCCTCTTTTCATTCCTTTCGCCTTTCACCACACGCTCGGTCGTGTCTTTTTCTTCAAGTTCCTAGTATACTGTTTTGAAATGGTTGCCTTCACCAGCCCCTTTTTTGTCATCTTAGCTGCGCTCCTTGTCACCTATACTGAAGCTGCACCCTGGCCGGTGTATAAAAGGCACGCAACCCATCATGTTCGCACCATTGGGAAACGGGGTATTCAGATCTCGACTTACCATCCGAAGAACACGTTCAAGGTCAGTTCTCTCCGAATATATGACCTTGCCTTCAGTGGCTGAGCGCTCATTCCATGCAGAGCTTCTCTTCCGAAGATGCTCCTTCGGTGGCCACTTCCTCGCTTGTGAGCCCAACCTTGGGCGACATTGCGACGTCCTTTGTGAGCAGTCTTGGAATCAACGCCAGCAACATTATCTACAAGTCTGGGTTTACCGATGGGACAACGAAGATCGCATATGTTAAGCAGAGCATCGTACATATAATCTATGATTTCGTGTTATCGTGACTCACGCACTTTGACATAGAACGGTATTCCCCTCGCTAACGCTGTCGCCAATGTGGCTTTCAACGGAGAAAAGGTCATGTCGTATGGGTCGTCCTTTGTTGATACTGCTTCAGGTGCGCTCTTCCATGGTTGAGTGATAATTCCCCGCTAAAACTCGTCTGTTGATAGTCAAAGTTGCCCCGTCTGAACCTACTGTGTCGTGGAGATCTGTGCTGCCACAGATCGAGGACACTATGGAGGCGACGTACAATGGCCAAAATGCCACCCTCGAGTACTTGGTACAGAGCGACGGCTCCATTGCCCTCACCCACGTCATTCAAGTGCAAAATGAGGAAACCAGCGCGTGGTATGAGGCATTCATTGATGCCCATAGTGGTGAGATCCTGTCCGTGTCTGACTTTGTAGCTGATGCATCGGTGCGTTTACCTTGGCTATTACCGTCTTCGCGTATTTATCGTTTACGTGCAGTACACTGTGGTCCCAACCACAAAGCACTCATTTGCCGACGGCCTGGAGACGCTCATCGATCCTGCGGATCTGACATCTTCCCCACTTGGATGGCATGATGCAGGATTCGGGAATTCCACCTCCACTTCGTACGTCGCGAATAATATCTTTCGACTTGTCCTTACCCTCCACAGCGGCAACAACGTGCTAGCGTTCAAAGGCCAGAGTGTTACAGCCCAGATCACATCAGGCTTGAACTTCAACGACAAATACGACGATACTCTCGACCCCACGGACACGACAAACCTCAATGCTGCGCGCGTGAACGGTTTCTACATCCTCAACGTCATGCATGATTTCACTTATCGCTATGGATTCACGGAGGACAAGTTTAACTTCCAGCTGAACAACTTTGATAATGCCGGAAAAGAGAACGATCGTGTGCTTTTATCGATCCAGGATCCCTCGGGCACGGACAATGCTAACTTCGCCACCCCGCCTGAGTATGTTTGCAGTCCGTCCGACCAACGAGGCTAACCCTGACATCTTCATTTGTGCAGTGGCCAGTCTGGCGTCTGCCGGATGTTCATTTGGGATCTCACCGATGTATATCTCTTCATCGCTCGGTTTGAAAATACGCTGAATTGTCTGCAACTAGCCTCGTCGTGACGGCGCACTTCAAAACGATATCATCATGCATGAGATGACCCACGGAATCACCAATCGCCTGACTGGTGGAGGAACGGGCCGTTGCCTGCAAACTTTGGAAGCCGGAGGCCTTGGTGAGGGATGGGGAGATGCTATGGCTTCGTAAGTTTTCCGGGTACCCATGACAGTGTTTTCTTACTGAACATCTCTCAGTTGGATGAACCAGGTCTCTGAGAATACCCTGGACTATGTCATGGCCGGATACGTCTTCAACAACGACATCACCGGCATCCGCCAGTTCCCTTACTCTGTGTCCAAGACCACCAACCCCCTGACGTACCAAAGCCTTCAGGCCGCCGACGAAGTGCACTGTCAGTTGCATTTCTTCGATTTTGGAGGTGTATGCTGATGCGCTCAAGCAGCAATTGGAGAAGTTTGGGCAAACATGCTTCACCAAGTTTACGCTGCGCTCGTCGATGCGCATGGCTTCTCTGCTGACAAGCTGACCAATCCTGACGGCACGGAAGGTAACATCGTCTACATGCGCTTGTTTATCGACGCACTGTCTATTCAGCCCTGCAACCCGACCTGTGAGCACGAAATTCGTACCTATCTATCTATCATCTATCTCACGCCCCGCGACAGTTGTCCAAGCGCGCGATGCCTGGCTGACTGCCGATGTTAACCGCTTCAAGGGAGCCAACAAGTGCACCATCCAAACCGCGTTCGCCAGCCGTGGTCTTGGGCTCAAGGCCAGCAATAAATTCGTCGATGATGCCACTGTTGACGCCGACTGCTAAGCGCTAAACACCGGCTGTCGGCTGATCTGTCCTCTAGACTAGATACCGCTTCCACTGGCACCTCTACATATACAAGTACACTCGTTACCTTCAGCGAATCTTGCATTCTGTCTACATTCTGTATCACCACCATCAGGCAATATAATCTATCTCATCTCACTCGGGAGCTAACATTTGGATCAACAATAGTAATCTAACAGTAGACGTACTTGCAGTAAGCACCCTACGGCGTGGGCAGCATTACCGATGTACATGTGTCCAGTGCACGCTTCCATTGAGCGTTGGTGTTCAACGTCCTCGAATCGCCAACGAGGATCAGCCCAAGGCGAGCCCGCGTCCACATCACGTTCAGGCGTCTGGGGTCATCCAGAAACCCAATATCACCTTCCACGTTGCAGCGTACAGTGGAAAACACGATTATGTCGCTCTCTCGCCCCTGGAATGAGTCGACAGTAGAGCAGGTGATGGACGGCGGCAATTTATGGCGGAGCAACTGTATCTGTTTGGTGTATGGCGACAAAACGGTAATTTTCAGGTTTTCGATCCTGGGGTCGGGTGCTGTGTTTGGCCTCTGTGCCGCGATGAGAGGGATGAAGCGATGAATGACCTCCACTTGCCCTTCATTGCTCTTGGATCGCCCACCCATATCCTCCTCGTCGCCACATTGAATGAAAGCTGTAGGTATTATCATTCCGTCACGGGTTGGCCACGGAAATTGCGATAGCAAGAGAAAACTCGAGACTTGAGCATTGCCCTCATGCGTTCTCAAGCGCCCCTCGTAGAATTCGTCCGACGGGAAAATGTTAAGCTCCCTCGGTGAACGATACTGAACATCAAGCATCGTCTTAGAGAGCCTCGCCCTCATTTCAGAATTAACATAGAGTCTCTCCAACAAGGAGACATCATATTGCAGCACTTTCCCCATGTTCCGAACCGTTGGGCGCAGCTGCACACTGTATAAAGCATTTAACGGTGGTTCGAAACAACAAAGATTGACTTACTGGTCACCCACAACTATGGCTCGCTTTATGCCTTTTACAAGGGGAATAAGAGCACATGGCTCCGTGATCTGAGATGCTTCGTCAATCAAGGCGATGTCGAAATCTGGTTTGCGCAATATCCCCAGCCCGGCGCCTGATGGTAAAGGGACAATAAGATTCTCAGGATAGACACATTTCCATCTTGTACCCACCGGCACATGTAGTGAATACAATGACGGCTCTTTCGACGCGCTCTTGAGCTTGTTTAAAGAGTTTGTTGTTCTCATTCATATCTCCACCAACACGAGCATTGACAGTAAAATCCCGGAGCGACGTATTGACCTTCGATTGGTCAGTTGCTACTCTAAGTATCTGTTCTTCTGTGAGGAGGTTTTCTGCCTCGTTGATTGCGATAAAGCGTTCTAAAACATTATCCACGGCTGCGAAAGAAATTCTCGAGTTCGAAGGCCACGCGTCATAACAATTATATGGCTACGTACCATTATGCGTTGAGGCCGTCATGAGTATCTTTGGGGGCTTTGCGTAATGTTTGATGATGTCTCGAAGAATCTGCACAATGACAGTAGTTTTGCCAGTTCCTGTATTGAAAGTCAGACGATTTGCTAGAAATATCTGTAGAATAATAGTCACCTGGCGGACCCCATATCAATGCAAGCGAAGACCTCCACGATCTCATCGCCGTTAGTTGACTCTCGTTCAGGCCTTCTGGATCCGCGATTTCAATATCTAACGGCTCGAATTCCTCGTCAACCACTGCCTCTCCGTCACCAACAATTAGCCCATAGAAAGCGCAGCATTCTTGTCTTTGCTGTAGAAGCCGCTGAATGGCATCCATCATTGCGTTGCTCGTCGCTATATGATTACGATGAGCGGAGACTGTTTACGAGTAACATATTGCTCACCAGTTGTCCCGGCATCGTATATGTTCCAGTCCATATTTTCCATCTCAGGTGGGGCGGGGTGATGCAATGCAATTTTTAATTCCCCTTTCAACGCTTGAACAACTATCCCATCCATGATTGGTGCTTCGATCCACTGGTTCTCGGCCTTGGACGCAGCTTGTAGACGGACGTGGGAATGAAGGCGAACGGAAGAACGAGCATCAATTCGTATAGTTGCAATCACTTCTCCATTTTCTAGGTAGTCCGGCCCAAAAGTCAGCTTCGAGTGACTTGGGGCGATGCGCTGCTTTTTACGCGGTTTTCCATCATCGTTGCAAGGGCATTCGTCCGCTGCCTCCTCCGCTCGATCGAAGGCAACGCCCAAAGCGTGTTTACGTGCGTACGTCGTGGCGGATGCATCCGAGTCAGGGCAGTACTGAATGCGGCTGTCATTCAAAACCAAAAGAACTTCTTGAACGAGTTGTTTCGATCGAACAGATGTTGCCGTAAACATCAGCAAGTCGATGTACATATCTGTTTTCAGCCAGCCAATCGACTTGGCTATTTTCTCCAATGCAACCAAGGCCGCTATCCGCGTTTCGTTGGCCGAGCGTATGATATTCCGGATAATGTGATCAGCTATTGGCTCGAGTTCGGGTGCAAGTTGGAGTTCGACATCTGGAGGATACGCTCGCAGGAGGGCAAATGTTAAAGGTGGATATCTTCTGATCCATTCAACAATAAACTGGAGCGAAGGTGGTTGTTGTCGAATTACATGGCCAAAAACGAGAAAAATCTCGACTTCTGCATGGTATTTGATTGCAAATGTCATTATTCGTTCGATTTCAGGCACCGTCTTCCTCTCCAGGCATTTTGTCATGGAAGATTCATTGTGTTTTTGTTTGATTGACGAGAGTTGGAAACCAGGGATGTTGCGATAGAATACATCTTGTAGACCTTGAGCTTCCTCAGAATCCCAATCAACTTCGTCGATAGTATTGAAATGATATGGCAGAGGAATGCGTTGGAATCGCCGTACATGCTCTTCAGTTGCGACACTGGATACGGGAGAAAGCTTAACATTGATCTATCCCCAAAATATAAAGACGACGCGCTCACTGATCAAACCATAAATCAAATAATTGATGCGCAACACGATCCCGGTTTGAAACGACATGTATCTCAATTGCAAGAACTGGCGTTTTATTGACGCGGCCGAGTTGCTGCATCGTCACGCAAGAAAATTAGAGACGCTGGCTAGGCACATGGCAGATACCGTACCTTCTGAACGGTCCCTGAAATCTTCTGGAGGGCGATACTGGTTGTCACCTCACTAGATAACGTTGAAGGGGATCGATTGACAAAGATAAATGTGTCGCTGATCTGCTTGTTATACAGCTGCAGCCTGTAATCACTGCAATGCAATCTATATCCGGTCGTGCATGGACGAAGGGCGGCCATAGTGGCAGCTGTTTGAGGTAAGAAAGAACAGACGACGACATTTTCACTGACTTCCGGATCTTCTTCCCATGGAATTGTCCCCCTCATGAATATTCCTACAGAAAATCTTTTATCCGTCTAGAATAGCAGTTTTGTCACTGGAAAAGAAAGCGAGCTTCAACACTGCACACCTGTATGATGACCACCTTCCGTGTGTAGTCCTGAGTGGCCATCTTGAGATACTCGAAAAATGTAGCCAGACTGCTAGTGCGCGAAGAATACAAACGTTGAATAGAAAATGGTTGAGCCAGATTTCTTTGATACAAATCCCTCGCAGTGAGTATATCTGATCGAACGAAGGAGTTCCAAATCTGAGGGTACGAAATATCGGAGAGTTCGAGCGTAGAACTTATGACGTGCTTTTGAACCGTGGTAAGTGCAGAGAAATCGATTTGAGCAAGGTATGGCCGGATATCAATGCCATGCTTGGTAGCCAGTCGGTACGCCAGATTGAACAGCTCAAATTCCGAGACTGATGTCTGATGACTTCGAAGCAGCTGACCTACCAAGATCTCAGCTTCGTCCCGACCAAGAGCGGATATATCTGCTCGGCGCGAGGCAGATTCTGTGAACTCCTTCGTGAATGTATCTGAGGCTTCTTGGAGTTTATCCAGGATGAATGTTGCGCCCTCTTTCGGCTCCGGTACAGTAGCGAGTCGATCCGGTATTTTGATGTTCGCGCCATCGACAGATTGAGAATGAAGTGCATTGAGTTCTTGACATTGGACACATAGGGCGCCCAGAGGACTGACTCGTACCCACTTCGCATGTAGTGCTGATACTCTGGCAACTCCGGATCTGAAAAAAAACAATTCGTTTCGATCTCACAGGAACGTCAAGAGTCGTAAACTCACGCATTATATGATGCAAAATGTTGCGCAAGATCCATCCGCGTCACTGCCTTTTGCGTAAATTCCTTGTTCCCAGGATAGTCGTAGGACTGTAATTACATTAAATATTATGAGATAGGAGCAGATTAGATTTGTATATGTGTGTGCGCGCACTTCTCACCTCTGAAACCACCTTGGGAACAATATCGCCATCCCAACATACAAAAAATTCGTCACCTAAGGAAGAGTAGGCGAGTGAGAGCTGTGGGCTACTGCGTAGCATATTGATGACACCCCTTACCATCGAGATCCCCACCACTGCTCATGGAAGGGGCAGCTTTGTGTCCCGGACGTGCAACGGTAGCGAATACGAGGCAGTCTACCAGATGCGACAAGTGAGGGTGTTGGACTGCGCGCAGCTTCAAGATATCGCCTGGAACGAAAAACAGCTGTTAGAGTACATATTCAGAGGGCCAGATTTGCGAAATTACCAGGATGAAGACACGGATTACGAACAATAATGACGTCTCCATGTATTGGAGTCGCAGGCCCTTTTCGCGAGGCCGTTATTCGTATGTGTACCTCGCCTTCCTGGAGCACCTGGAATGGGTCGCAGACACCATAGAGCCTCCGCGATTTATGGATGATGATGCGCGATTTGAACTTCTCGGTCCCCTCCGCTCGTGCACTGCTGACTTCTGCGTTTTGAAGCCTGCGTATCTCACGCTTCACAGAATCGCTGTCTATGCCGTCCAAGAGCACCTTCTCTGCAAGCGGGAAATGATCCAGAGCGGAAAGGAAGTCGACTGCCTTGATGGGGTCTTTCGACGCGTCCCGAATCCAATCAAAGTATTGTTGCTGCTTGAGGAGAAATGCCTCGTCCGATACACCCAAACTGGAAAGAAGGACTATGATGTCGTTGTTGAGGCGTCCAAATGAGTATGGCTTTGAGTGGCCCACAACAGAAAAGGTACGGTCGGCAGTGGTGTTGAATTTTTTCATACTTTTCCGAAACTGAGCAAGTGGTTGGCCTGGTTGGTCCAAAGGGGGGTGGAGCATGAGTACGCCCTTATAGCCAAGATATCTGATCATATTGAGCGTATCTTAGTGGTATTAAACTGAATACAAGTACCTGATTTGGAACACGGTAGGGGTGTACCTTGTCCCGCGAAAGATTATCCTCTTCGCTTTGCTCACGGCGATTGCCAGCCTCTTTGAGATGAGGCCACATCCGTCAGAGAAAAGTTCATCGCCTGAAGTGATGTCTGCTATGTCGGCAATGAATCTGGGGTCGAGATTGTAGTCGATCTGCGCAGAAGAGAACAGAAGTCCGATTCGCTTCGCGCCTGTTTGAGTGATGAGAAAATGGCACAGAGAGATAAATTAATACAGCTAACGTTTAGCAACATTCATGATTCTCTGAAAATCCCCCATTCGATAGATGCGCTCATCTAGTTCAGCGTCTGTACTCGCCTCGCGAAGGAAGCAGGATCGGCCCCTCTGAGCAAAACAATTATTCTCTTTATGGACTCCATGATAGTCTTAAACGCACCAACTGGCTGTTGCTATGGCCGTAGAATCGATATTGAATTCCGTTCAATCGGACACCACTCTTGAACATACGAAGGAGATATTCGACGGCAACTCGCACGGGCTGCTCTGGGAACCGGAACCTTCGGTCGATGGAGAGGAGGACGAATTTGCTTGGATCATCGGCGTTGAGCACCCGGTTGGAAGGGAATTCGGCCATCCGCAGAATCATGCCCTCGACGGAGAGAGAGATGATTTTTCCAAAGGTTACATTAGGTCTTGCCCGAGGCTGGGTCAGCGTCGAGGTGGAGAAGTTGAATTCCCAAGTGGTGTCCTCCACTGCCGGTACACGAAGTCTGATCTCTCTCATCGGCGAAGAAGAGGAGTACGTGGCAGAGGCCAGGGGTGGGCATGGCACATATCGATGAATTTAAGCGCCCATCGTGTGAGTCATGGGAAGGCAAATGGCGTGAGTGGTCGCATGACTTGAAGTTTAACGGTAACTTTACAAAGAGGGCTTCTGCGATTGGCTGAAAATCGTTTTCAGGAGGGCGATAGAAGCTATTTGGGGGGAAAATAGGTTAAACTTTAACTCAGCAACCCAGATAAAAGGAAGTGCTGACGTGCGCGGTAGCATCCTCGTCTACCTAGCATCCAGATTCCAACATGCTTCCCAAGTCACCGCGCAAGGTTTCAATTTATGTAGTAGGCCCATCTGTAAGTGCAGCCTCCACAACACTGTGATAATTTACGATGGAAAAATCAGTCCACGGGCAAAACGACACTGTGTAATGCTCTCGCGCAGAAGCTGGGCATACCAAAGACAGCATACGTGACAGAGGTCGCAAGGCAAGTCATGAAGGACAAAGGATACTCGCGCGATACCATTGCGTCGGTGCAGATGCAACAAGACATCATGGATGCATACTTTCACCGAGAGGAAGAGCTCGACGGACTCGAAGAGCCAATTCGTCTGTTTGATAGATCAGCAATGGACCCAATTGTCTACGCATTACTCACCTCCAAGACCCAGGAAGAAGCTAATGCCAGAAAAGCATTCCTCACGGCGTCCGATCATTTTCAACGGGTCCTCGAAAAATATCAGTCCCCCGAATCTATCGTCGTTCTCTTAGACCCCGTCGCAGAGTGGCTGGTCGATGACGGTGTCCGAAGCTTAGAGAGCCAGACAGAATGTTTGGCGATATTCAAGGAATTACTGAAGAGCTTGAAGGTGGATTATTATGAATTCGGTCGTCATACCAAGTTCCTCCACGAAAGAGTAACTGTGACGTTGGGTTTGGGGAAATTTTGATCGGCGAGTTCGATTTTGTATGATGACGGAGGTTGAGAGCTTTGATTTCGTATTATTTATTTTCTTAAATCAAAAGCTGGGTTGGATAAGAGTCTACGTTTCAGCGACATAAACATAAATTGGGTGCAAGAAATGGTTGGCGTTGAGGACAAGGTGACAACTGGTGGCAACGAGAAACTTGTGATTAGTCATCTGAATTTCGGGCCGTGAAAGCGGTCGGCAACCGCCATCATGAAACCCCTCTCTTCTTGCTACCGTGACTTACCTAGTGCCTTGAACGGCAAAATGGACGATGAGACGGCTGAAATCGAGCTGGTAGGAATATAATCGCATACTTGGCTTTTCCGATTACTTGAGAACTCCTAGCTCCAGCAAAATCTGAACAAGACGCGACAAATATCTAAACGGATGACCAGTATGCGAACACGCATCGTTCTTCCTGCAATGCACTCACTCAATCAGCCATTCTCGACAGCTTCGATGCCCGACTGGCAAAGCTTGAGAAGTCTATTTTACCACTCCACACCACGGCTCAAATCCTGAACCGACGAAGGGGCAGTGAGTGCGTCGTACTGTCTGTAAGCGCGATATCGCTCACACCTGAACAGACATCGACAAAACGTTGGCGAGAATCGAAGACCTGTCAAGTAATCAGCAGGATATTGCCGCAGATGAGTCGTTGATTTTGAGGGGGTGAGCATACGCGCTGTCACTGTTGCTCGACGAACCCTGACCTTGATCCAGTCCCCAGCCGGGACAAATTGGTGTATATAAGGATGCCCTAGAACGTCTCAACAGCAGCATCGCGTTCAATGCCTCTGACACTGACCTTGTGCAAGTTGTAGGTGTTTTGCAACTGACATGTCGAATTCATCTGATTCCACTTCCAGGCCCGTTTAGTAGAGACGGGGGCCAAGAAATTGACCCAGCTCTATACCAAAGTCGTCGCAGAGGGGTCATCGGGGACAACGCCTGCGCCTGGATCGGGATTCATGATCAGTTCCTTCCCATCATCCCTCCTTCCGACGCTGTCGCCTGTCGTTCAATTCCTTCGGACACTCCCACTCCCCGCGACACATCCGTCACACCCCGCGGCACCGGCTATCCTTTCGACTCTCAAAGATGCACAGAGGGGGTACGCGGATATGCGAGGAAACTGGAGTGTTAAATGTCTAGAAGGACAAGGCAAGCGATTGGTTGCACGCGCGGAGAGTGTTGATCCACTGGAAACAGGCCGCGAGTTCCGGGAATGGGTAGAGTTGATGTTGGGGACGGCCGAGGAAGAGTACAAGCTGCTTCTTGAACTCAGTCCGCTTTCAAGCTCCCAAATGGTTGCGTCCGCATACGGCACCTTGATGACGCCCATCCTGTCTCTTTTCCACCAAATCCTCACCCAAGTCATTACGCTCATCAAGAAGTCACTGCACAAGTACAATTTCTTAGCTTTATCCGCATACGAAGGCCTCCTGTCCCTGCAACGTCATTGGGATGACATCCTCTCTCGACGGGGTTCAGACCACAAGTCAGAGAAAAACGAACCGAAGGATGGCCTTCAGAGTTTGCGCGGGCTATGCTTGCGCAGCTTTCCCGAGTTCCTGGCGGACATCAAGATGGGTGCACTTACGAGGGGTTTGGACACCAACGTCAAATTGATGGAATTCACCACTATGGCATGTATTCTCACTCGATTGACTACACCATTTACTAACCAATCTTCAGACAATTGCATACATAGAAAAGATACCCATAGTGCAAAGCGCGGTAGAATCGGCCTTATATGCCCTAGGGGACGGGAATTGGAAGATGGGCGAGGGCGTGCAGGTGGGAAAAGGAAACAAAGAAGACGATGACAGCAGCATCACCGAGCATTTCGTTCGTAAGTGTTGGTATCTCCCTTGCATACCGATAGGCTGAACGCGTAATTCGTAGATGATGTTGTGACTACAGCAATTAACAGCTTGACGACGATCTCGAAGACAGCCCGCCGTCCGCCATTCAACTCCGTATTTTTGCTGAACAACATATCGTACCTGCGTCAACACCTGCTGATCCAGCGGGATGACGCAATCTTCGCCATGCTGTCCCCGCAAACCTCGGACTCGCTCAATTCTGCGTACCGCACGGCCAAGGCGGGCTACTTTGACCTGAATTTCTCGCCGTTGATGCAGGCCATCACAGAGGATCCAAAGGACAAATCCAATAAAGCAGCGGCGAAGGAGAAATTTACGCGCTTCTTCGACTTGTTCGACGAGATCGTGGAGAGACACAAGTTTGCACCGGTTCTTGATGAGGACGCGAAAGGACGCGCGGATATTGTAGAAGAAATTGTCATGCTCGTCGTGCCTGCTTTCCAAAGGTTCGCTCAAAAGCAAAAGGACAAGGAACTCAGCAAAAGTGCGTCCTAGTTCCCATTTCTTTCTTTCCTGCGCATTGACTAAACGTGTCTCGCTTACCTGATCAGATCCGCAGAAGTGTGCGTCTCTGTCCCACTAAATTACTTTGGCGTCTGTCTTATTCATATTTTTTAGACATCAAGCGCACGCCAGACGACGTAGAATCCGAACTGAGGAGCTTGTTTCGATGATCAGCAGAAGTTATGTTGCATTTTTCTGTATTTTTTGTATACATATATAACGATGCGCGTGTATAAAGTTGGTTGCCTAGAGGCGTACCTAATGTTCGAGCGGATGATGGTACTGTCCGAGTTTCATGCCATCCCGTTAGAACTCAATACTAAGCAGCGATCACTTGGGATATGTATGGGTGTTGGTGATTCTCCCACCATTCCGCGTGGATTGCGCTTTACCGTCATCCGGCGATCGAGACCGCCATTTGTTGGCCATCTGGTACCAGAAGCTAGACAGTCAGCGGGCAAGCATTCGTCAGCTCACAATTCTCTATGTAGATGCTGGTCACTTGCACTACACTGCGTGCACGCGATGAATTAGATGACATAACCGGTCCTCGCCTATCCTTACACTTCCTCACGCCTCCACTGATTTAGCGCCAAGCAGGCCAAGAGGCGCCAAGCTTGGTTATTTTTAGAACTGGGTTGGCCGGAAATCGATTGGGCAATGCTTTCGGAAATTGAAGGCAAACAAAAGTCGACTTTTCCGTGACATCTTCAGTATGAACACATCCTTTGATTGCTGTAAAATAACTGTTATTCTGACGTTTAAGCTACAGTTTGTCTACCCTACACTAAGATCAACGACGTCGAAGAATATGGCGGCCATAAACAAACAACGTATGACACTACAACATCTCTATCTAATTGATTCCGTCTCTACATGCCATATATCATGCCTAGATGTGAGTATTTTAAGACCAGGATGGTTCTCGGGGCACATGAGCTGGTAGGAGACTAATCAGACTGTGAAAATTAGCACCTAAAACGAGATCGTCCCTCATGTTGAACCCGTAGCAGCCACGCAGCAATGAGCTTCCCGGTGGCCTCTCCTAGAGTAGGGGCGCACATCCACTGCACGGCTATCCAATAAGATGCTGGAATGGTAGGTCCGGTCCACACTGCTTCTGTCATTTTCATTCAATCGGCGGGGCTTCTCTTTATCAGTGATTTCAAACCATGCACAGATTAGACTCGGTTCATGTCCCCCGGAGTATGAAGGGAAAATGCAGTATAAAGAGAAGTGTTTCCCCAAGAAAATCAATAGGCAGAGAATATCCAGCGTCTCGAACATATCCAGTCGTCTAGGCCACTATGGTTTCCTTCAACAAGTTCTTCAGCTCGGTTTTCCTGGCCGTTGTCTATGCGTCCACCGTTGGATCAGTGCCGCTCAGCTCCAGCACAAAGCACGCTACACATCGGATTCGCAGCCTTGCCAATAACCTCGAGATAGAAGTGTTTAATCCTCCGAGCACCTTTGAGGTAACAAAGAATGCCACTGTATCACGGAACACATTGTTGATTACAACGCTGCTTTATGTAGACTTTTGACACAGGAATCACCCATCCGCTATTCAAGCGCGCATCATTCAATCTCGCCGACTCCGCAACGACGTTTGCTCACACCCACCTGTCTGTCGACCCCAGTACAGTCTCTTATCACTCCGGATTTGCTGGAGAGGCCGCGCATCATGCATTCTTGAAGCAGACTCACGTATGTGCCACTCTGATTATGGCATAATTTTCGGTCATTGATACTATTTTATCTCAAGGACGGCATCCCGTTCGCCAACGCCGTCGCCAACGTTGCCTTCAACCACGACGAAAAGGTTGTAGCCTTCGGATCATCTTTTGTCACTCCGAGTACGTCGAAAATGAATGATACGTGACTGTATATTGATTTTCTCATGTAACAGAGTCCATCGCATCTACCAAGCCCACTATCAGCGTCCAGCAAGCAATCGCCACGGCGGAGAAGGCGATTGGCGGAAAATTCAACGACTTTCCCCCCACTGTCGAGTTCTTCGTCAAGCCCGACAACAGCGTCGTGCTGACACACGTCGTGCAAGTTCGGGATGAGGCTACTGGCATTTGGGTTGAGGCGTTTGTCGATGCCCATGCCAATGAGCTCGTTTCTCTTGTTGATTTTGTGACCAAGGCCTCAGTGAGCGTCCATATAACAAGATCACTTTGACACAAAGTTTGACATGATTTGAATGCACAGTATCTCGTTCTCCCCATCCAGAAAGAGATCCTCACTCAGGGATTCCAAACCCTGGTCGATCCTGCTGACCCTCTTGCATCTCCGTTCGGGTGGCACTCCACAGGCGGAGCGAATTCGACGTGCGTGCTACTTATATCAATTCAAACCTTCTGGGAACTCACCAGTTCGTCCAGGACGACTGCTGGAAACAACGCCGTCTCATTCAAGGGTGCACAGACAGCTGTGACGACGCAGTCGTCTGCAACTCTCAACTTCGTCTTCACGCAGAATGCCGCTGCTGCACCAACAACGCAAGTAAATGTAGACGCTGCGCGCACCAACGCGTTCTACATCGTCAATACCATTCATGATTTGACGTACCGGTGAGCTTGACGCCTTGGTTCTGCCATGAATGGGACTTAATCTTCCCTCAGCTACGGCTTCACTGAGGCCGCCTTCAACTTCCAGACCAACAACAATGGCAAAGGAGGCGTGGGCAACGACCGCGTTACCATATCCGTTCAGAACTCTGCCGGAACAGACAATGCCGACTTCTCTACGCCTGCCGAGTGAGCCATTGCAAGTGCACTATATCTTTTTCTGTTGCTGATCATTCTACTTGTAGCGGTACTTCTGGAGCGATGCGGATGTTCTTGTGGGACTTGACATCTGTGCGTCAATTTTTCTCAGTAGATGGGTACCACATGTTGAATGTCTCTATAATTTATACAGCCCGAACGTGACGGTGCCCTCGAAAACGATATCGTCTCGCATGAGATGACCCACGGCGTCACCAACAGAATGACTGGTGGTGGGACTGGTCGTTGCCTGCAGACCACAGAGGCTGGTGGCATGGGTGAAGGGTGGTCTGATACCATGGCAAAGTATGTTAGCGCCCGTGATGGTGAATGATTCGTTGGGCGCTAATGGCTGTTCTACCTCAGCTGGAACGAAAAAACTTCCGTTGCTGTCCCAGACTATGTTCTTGGCCAATATGTGACAAACGATGCTGCCGGCATCCGTTCGCACCCATACTCGACGTCCGCGACCGTGAATCCCCTGCGCTACTCCAGCTTGAAGACGCTAACCGAGGTCCATGGTACGCATCTTCGCTGTACGTGACACGAATATTTGGCTGACCGCTGTGGCAGATATCGGAGAAGTTTGGGCAAACATCCTGCACAACGTATACGCTGCGCTCGTGGGTGCCCACGGGTGGTCCGCTACTGCTCGCACGGATCCCACTACCTCTGAAGGAAACGTAGTCTTCATGCATCTATTTATCGATTCGCTGCCTCTGCAGCCTTGCAACCCTACATGTACGTCCGATTTTCTCTACCTTACACATTCAGAGACTAATGCTCGTCATTCTTCAGTCTTAACCGCTCGTAATGCATGGATCCAGGCAGACGTTAATCGTTTCAGCGGAGCGAATAAATGTCTGCTATGGAAGGCGTTTGCCAGCCGCGGTCTCGGTGTCAATGCTGCGAGTCATAATGACGACGCTACCGTTCCAGCGGGATGCTGATTAGTGTAAAAGTGAATCGATACCTCCAGTCTCTCGTTATATGTACCGAACCCAGTACTATGCTGTCCGGGTTAGCACTTAATATAAGCATATTCGTTGGAACTCCTGACAATTGATGCCGCGTTGAAGCTTAATGACGAATATGTACCAAAGAAATTAATAACGGATTGAATAATTTGACTAGCCTACAGGCCTATTCAAGTTACCTTTCAGGGAAACCCTCCTTGATGACGGTGTACTACTAAGTACTACTAGCCACGAGTGAGTATGTTGCAAATATTTAAATCTCTGCAAGCACATTTAAATGTAATGTCATTAAAGTCTAAGATACGGCGAGCGGGATAATACAGATACAACATTTCAATGTCAAAGGTGTCAGCTTAACGTTCGGACAAAAACTGTGTTAATTTGTTAGTCTGTAATTGAGAGTCGTTGTTCAAACGTTCAAAGGTGGATAAATCTATGCAATTGATGTGGTATATAGGTGTGTTCGGAGAGAGTTGAATGCTATGACCGACAATTTTGTCCGTTCAGCCGGACTCATAGAATAGATACTACATTTCGGGTACATATACAGTACGGGTACCTCAGCGATAGAGATAGGACATGAACAGGGAAAGGGAATTGTACGAAATGCCTGGAGATTGCTAAATCACCTGCGTGCATGGGAGTCGCCGTGGCGGCGGCGGTCATGAGAGTCGCCCCGCTCACCAGAGTCTCCGTGTCGGCGACGGTCATGGGAGGCACCGCGCTCACCAGAATCACCGTGGCGGCGGCGGCCAAGAGTGCGTCTGCCGCGAGAGTCGCCCCTTTCGCCAGAGTCTCCGTGACGACGGCGGTCTTGGGAGTCACCGCGCTCGCCAGAGTCTCCGTGGCGGCGACGGTCGTGGGAGTCGCCCCGCTCACCGGAGTCTCCGTGTCGGCGGCGGTCATGGGAGGCACCGCGCTCACCAGAATCTCCGTGACGGCGGCGGCCAAGGGCGCGTCGGCCGCGGGAGTCGCCTCGTTCGCCAGAATCACCGTGGCGGCGACGGTCTTGGGAGTCGCCGCGCTCGCCAGAGTCTCCGTGGCGGCGGCGGTCATGCGAGTCACCGCGTTCACCAGAATCTCCGTGGCGGCGACGGTCGTGAGAGTCGCCTCGTTCTCCAGAATCACCGTGGCGGCGACGATCATGGGAGGCACCGCGCTCGCCAGAATCTCCGTGACGGCGGCGGCCGAGAGCGCGTCTGCCGCGGGAGTCGCCCCGTTCGCCAGAGTCTCCGTGACGGCGGCGGTCCTGGGAGTCGCCACGCTCCCCAGAGTCTCCGTGGCGGCGGCGGTCATGGGAGTCGCCTCGTTCTCCAGAATCACCGTGGCGGCGCCGGTCATGGGAATCGCCTCGTTCTCCGGAATCACCGTGACGGCGGCGGCCAAGGGCGCGTCTTCCGCGGGAGTCGCCTCGTTCACCAGAGTCTCCATGACGGCGGCGGTCTTGGGAGTCACCGCGTTCGCCAGAATCTCCGTGGCGGCGACGGTCATGAGATGCTCCCCGTTCTCCAGAATCTCCGTGACGGCGGCGGCCAAGAGCGCGTCTGCCGCGGGAGTCACCTCGTTCACCAGAATCTCCGTGGCGGCGACGGTCATGGGAATCTCCTCGCTCTCCAGAATCACCGTGGCGGCGACGGTCATGAGATGCTCCACGTTCTCCAGAGTCGCCGTGACGGCGGCGACCAAGGGCGCGTGTGTCGCGGGAGTCACCCCGTTCACCAGAGTCTCCGTGACGGCGGCGGTCGTGGGAGTCACCGCGCTCGCCAGAGTCTCCGTGGCGGCGACGGTCGTGTGAGTCTCCGTGCCGCCGGGCAGCAAATTCAGCTACGCCTTTGGCTGGGGAGAGAGGCTCTCGAGCCACCAAAGCACTGGATCCCTGCGGAAGAATCTAGCGTTTGCGTAAGTACGAGGGCCTAATAACAGGAGAAATAATGACAAACAGGAATGGCAGTGGTAGCTGAAAGAACAGCTGAGAGAATGAACGCGACAAATGTCTTGCGGAATTGCATTTTGGACGACGGTTGTAGCTTCTTGGTCTGTTAAACCGGAGGAGAGTTTATTTCTGAGAGAGAAATGCAATCGAGCGGTGAACTGAAGAATGGAGCGAGGGATCGACCGGAATTTATAGTTTTGAGAAATGGCTCTAGTATTCTTAGATGCAAGCTCCAAACCTCTGCGCCGTCGCAGGAGTAGAAAGAATCTTGGCATCAGCGATACACTTTTACATGTTACACCTGTGAGTGAGAATCAAAATAGATTGCCAAGAGACGAGAGAACTCACTCGTCAAAAAGCTTTGCTGAACAACATCATGGCACTCGATAAAGCGTGTACCAGGCGTGTGTCTGGAATCCGCAGCGAGCGCTTTCGAGTTCTATGTGAATAATTTAGCGGAGAGTGCAGACTTTGTAATTGAAATCTGCGTTATGTGAGAACAGAATCAAGACCACACCTCCGCTGGAGCAAAGAAATGCACCAGAAACATCATTTACAATGGAAACGCACATTTTTTTTGTCCGGCATTCTCCTAGCGCGAGTATCCGTGTCCAACATAGTCCAATATGGCGACATAATCTCCTAGACTGTCGTGTGCCAGACTTCAAGATACCATAATGCTAAGAGCACCAAGCGGACTGCGGAGCTGCGGGTTGGGAATATCAGTCTTTTGAAGCTGACGGGGCCAAGCACTTCCCATGGTAGTCTCCAAAGTGGGGAACACTTTGCAAACAACAGCCAAGCGAGGACAGAGATAATTTTAGCCATCCATTTTACAGGCACACATGAGCGCTCCAAGCTGCCGCTATGTGCGAATCATTAACGATGAGAACATGATGATTTAATCGGTGGCCCCAGAGAAGTTCGAAAAAGCCTCCTAAATCACAAGGCGTAAAGGTTCAGCAGTAGATGTCGTGACTCGAGAATTGCAGTCAGAGAGAATGTGAGCGGAGCAACATACAGTAGATCATCTTCAACGCCAGAGTTTCCAGGGACTTCGTTGGCCTCCTAAGATATTTCACACCCCGGCGCAGCAGGGACAAACGTTTATTTTGCCACATGCAGAAGTATTTTTGAAAGGCCAAGATATTACGATTCAGCTCCCCGAGAGATTTCGGTGGTGTCGCACACGACCAGCCGCAGGAAACCATGATTTTGGACCCGAGCGCGTGTGAGTGGCCGAGTATTAAGCCAAAGAAACAGCTATAATCAGAACAATCATCCCTTGAGGGCTGTAATATTCATCGTAAACAGGGAAATATATCCCATTTTGAGGAGTTGCCGGTCAGCGAGCAGAACCGGTGACCGGGTAACTGGATGCATAGCTACAGCCTCCTTGGATCACGTCGGGGAGAGCTGTGAGACGAGCGCGGTCGCCTGAGACACACCCGATTAGCCATAAATAGTATCGAGTAAACCTTGCGATGTAGCCTTGTCGAGGATGACAAGAAGATGCCTGACACAGAATGATGTTTATGTAGGATGAAGAAAGGCGCCCTATGAGATGGGAAGAGATGTCGAAGATGAGAAAGGATGTGGTCAAGTTGAGGACAAGCTTTGATTTCGCGTCTGCGCCTCGTTTGAACTCCGCAGGAGGATCCCACGCCGAGAATCAACAATCGGCCCTCTTCCGCTCGGCATTTCGACTAGCCAAGGCCAAGTCTTATTTGGGGCTCGCCGACAGACACCCACAGGCAGAAGCCACAAATGTTTATCTATAGAACTTTTATGCACATGTCATCCTCGAGTCGGAGCACTCGGACTGGCCATTCATCATATATAGCTTTGCTTTACTACCGTATTGGGCAACAATTGTCAGCGGTGACGCGGTGACGTCGAATTCCGAAATGCCGAACATTGAGCGGGCATCTGTCTGATCTAAGTCTGATCCAAGTACTACAGTAGTTATAGACTGATTAATTACACTGAACGTGAAGAATGCATCGAATGTGGGTGCACAAGTACTATACAGCCTCGAGAATCGCAGTACACATATTGGCTATACCCCAACTATGCCCATGGCCTGCAGCAGCGGATCTCAGTTTTTCTTCTCCGACTTATCAGACATATCTTGGGGACGGCAGAGCAAGTGCGTCACACGACCTGCGTTCCAGTTGAAATCTGTGTGGCAACTTACTGTGAAGATCGTGTATTCTTGGAGTTTTCACTCGATCAAATAATCGACAAAAGCAGCTACCGTGGATTTGGAGGAGCGCGATACTGATCATCAGCAATATTATCCACCCAGATCGCATCATTGGCCGCAAGAATACGATACAAATGACACCATAGGCATTCGCTTTTCATCAACCTCTTGTAAGCCGCCGATTTTCATTAGAAATAAACCGACCAAAGAAGTAAAAGCGCATGGGAAGACATAGGATATAGGAACTTCAGTCCAAAAGCTCGGGGAATACCTTTGCCAGGACCTCCTCACATTTTCCAGGAAAAACAGAGGTCGCTGTGTCGTCCCTGTCGCTTGGATCAAGGTTAAAAACAGCAACATGCCCATGACGGCGCTGGACACGATACGCATAGGTCGACGCTGGTTTCACCTAAGTCCATAGTGTCAGAGTGCTGAATGAACGAAATAAAGAGCAGAGGCATACGCACAGTAGAAGACGTCCCTATCACGATGCACATATCAGCCTTGAAAACAAGCAGGTTAATTTCGTCAAGATGGTACGGCTTCTCGCCAAACCAGACCACGCCAGGCCTAGCGAGTTCATGGCACTCCGGACAGCGAGGCAAGGCTTCTAGAGGAATAGCATGGTCCTTCGAGCCCGCATCGGTGTAGTTATTGATATCCTCTTCGGCTTTTCCCAGTGCGGGACAGAGCGGCGACGAAAAGTCCTCTGCGCGCCAGTCACACTTCGTACACTGGACCTCAAATAGCTTGCCATGCATTTGGAGTACGGCATCCTTACGTGCACGGTACTGTGGCCCTTTGAGGTTCTGTCGTGCCAGCTCGCTCTCGACGTCATGAAGCGCTCTGACTGACAGCCTATCAACGTTTTGGGTGATCAGATGGAATGATTGCGCAGACGGGGCGACAGCTTTGCGGAGGTTAGGTATCGAGAGCTTCGCGAGAATCTTGTGGGCGACGTTTGTCTGCGCTTCTAATGCTCTGTAAAGAGGGAAATACACTTTTGAGATCGCACAGTAGGTCAGAGGAATCGGACGCACTTTTGGCGACGGTAATGATAGAACTGCCACACCAGGGAAGGGTTGTCTGCAAATGCTTCTGGCGTAGCCAAGCTGGTGGATTCCAAAGAGCGCCACATTCCGCCCCCGTCTCTGAAAGTTGGTATGCCTATAAAGCGCTCAAAACACAGAAGGATTGAATCAGTTCATTTGCGCACCTGAACCTGCTGAAAGCCCAGCGCCCGCGATGACGATGACATTCTTCGCTTCCGATAAAGCTTTCCTAAAACTTAACGTTGGGTCAGTGTTCATGATAGACGAATTTCGGTGTACGCCAAGTGTTGGTGGAAGTACTTAAGTGTCACGGTACATGGCAGGCCCCAGGGATGTTGGGCCGCAACGTGATCAAAATAGATGATCGATCGATCGTGATCAATTGCCAAGTTCACGTGTGCTCTCCGAGCTCTCGCCACGCGACCAGCAGGGGAAGGCCAAGAGAGCTCAAAAGCTCAAATATACACCTCGGTTTGCTTCGGTATGTCCCTTCATCATACGAATTTGTATATGTGGACTCTCCTTGATCCGCTACCACCACCATCGCAAATCTTCCCACGCTCAGCGCTGCGGGAGACGACGTACAGGAGGAGCGAGCATCGTAGACACAGAGTAATATACATCTAAAACACACCGTAACACACGTAAAACCCAATCCATAACACACCGTCGTATGACACCAAAAGCCGCTGCACCACCACGTACAACGAGAGCAGCATCAGGATCGACAGCACCAGACAAACGCGCACAAGAGAACGGCGCGATGGCGTCAATACCCACCACAGCTGACAAGCTCACAGCAAAACAACGAACAGAACTCATCAAAAACTCACAATCGAACATCAAATGCAAACCGTCCGCCAAAGCATGGATGGTAGAGAGTGGCTACATTACAGATGGAGAACCCATMACCACMACAACAATAGCGGCAGCGCTACTACTCATGACGACATACAAATATCCGAACCACAACACATGGATAGATGGCATGAGAGCCGCAGCAATTTGCATAGACAACATACAGCACGAGGAAGCCATCAAAATCATCACAGAGGAAGCAACAGCACGCATCACYGAAGTCGCCAACCAGATCACACARAACATGACGGAAGTAATCGACAACGCCAACCAGAAACTACAACAAGAAGACGAAAAGCGCAAGAAAGAAATCGCCGAGGCAGATCGACAACGTCAAGAAATCGACAAAACCAGAGAAGAAGTGCTCGAAAAACTCAAAGAGGCAGCGCAACCACCACAGGGACCCACTCAGACCAGTGAGGAGAAGAAATCGTACGCGGACACGCTCACCGCCATCATTGAATCAACAAAACGCAACACAGCCGCRGCCACAGGCAAAACGGAAAGCGATATCAGGCGAGAACAGGACATAAATGCAAGAGAAGCAAAAAGAGGTAAGCAAATTCTAATCGATGGACTAGCTAACATACTAGGACGCAATGCAACACCAGAGGAAGTACTCACAAAAGTCAACGAAGCATGGAAAGCAATCCCCGACGTCGTCGTCGCAGAAGATGATGAATACGATTCATACGATAAACCAGAGGGCATCAAATTCGTCACCGCGAGGCTATTAAGCAACGGCGGAGTCATCCTCGAAATCAACACATTCTACGGCACACACTTCCTCAAGCATCCGGCCGTCAGACGACACTTCCAAAAAACATTAGGTAAAGATGTCAGTATTAAAGACCGACAGTATAGCATCCTCGTCGAATTCCTGCCTATCACCTTGCAGCAGAGACTAGCGGACATGGCAACTATCATCGAGGAAGACAACTTCTACACCAAGGGCGACATACACCAGATAAGATGGATGCGCGACCCCGAAAACAGCTGGCGGAAAGATCAACAATACGCACACGCCGTCCTAAACACAAGAGATAGAAACCGAGCAAACGATATCATCGAGCATGGTATAGTCATCGCAGGAAAGAGATACAAAGCACGTAAACTAGAAGATGACCCAAAAAGATGCTACAAGTGCCAGCTAATTGAACCAGGACACCGCGCCGCGGACTGCCCAAACGAAGAGGTATGTGCCAACTGCTGTTCGAAAAACCACATCACGGTGATGTGGTTTTTCGAACAGCAGTTGGCACATACCTCTTCGTCCGCGAAATGCAATCGCGAACGCAAAGATTATGCATGCGCAAGTTGCTCAGCAACAAAAATAGCGCACCAACATGCCTCATGGAGCAGACAATGCCCAACATTCCTCAAACAGCGAATTCGTCTACGTGAGCGATTCCCTGAAAATCATTACCGTTTCTACCCCATAGAAGGCAATCAAAACACATGGATAAGAAAACAAGACAGCCTCGACGACGAGATGAACACCGAAAGGTGGAAYGGAAACTACAACCGTAACCGACTAAATGAGACTGACAACAGGAAAGAAATGGAGCGACGACAAGACAGCGGACAAACAACAAGGCCAACACGGCTCCAAGGCGACTACTACAGACCCACACCAGAGCAACCGTACATACAACATACACGAACGCGGAGCCCACTACCACCAAGCTGCAGGTAGGGATACAACACTGGGGCATACAATAAGATCCACCGAACGGGTACACTGTGGCATGTCATATGGGTCCAGCGAATTCGGTGAACCAGTGAATGTATATAGCTATATAAGACAATTTACATGTAGTCCATATAATATGGGTCCAGCGAATTCGCTGTCGGGTGAGATTGCAGTGTCGGCATGGCTCGCTTTGCTGCCATTAATTAGCAGAATGGACTGTCGGCATGGCTCCTGCAGCGGATAGATGATAGCGTCGGCAAGGATGCTCGGCATCAGGAAATGTCAGCGACATGGCTTTGGTATGGTGTCGGCTTCAATATCACAGATGCTACGCYGTGCCGAAGGTGGAATTAGGGCGAGCCCGGAGTGTCGGCAACATGTTGCCTTCAAACCCCGAAACAAGCTCCAAGTCAGCATAGATTATTATACTTTATTCCGGTGCGTCGGTATCACTGACATCGGAGCAACAAATGCCATTTTTAGGCAAGGGCAGCCGCTTCAGTGCAGCTGCGGCTGGGTGTCGGCCTCATCGTCCTCTGGTGCATTTTCTGGATGTATGAACAATTGATTCAKCTCTAACTAACTGAGGTTGTATGGCTTGCGAAAGATGCACTCTCATCATTCATTACCAACAGAGTCGGCATTTCGGACAACGATGCCGCCTCATGGAATCCCGAGCCACCTCATTCTCATTTCTGTCTACAAATAATACATATGCCGACCCCTTCCTTGCTGTAATTACTCAACCGACAGCGCGCCCCTTGCCTTTGTCCTGCTTCGTCGGCAGCTCGATCGGGCGGTCGGCGTTATCTTCTTCATCGGCGTCTCCATC